>JAUPMG010168312.1:0-10652 GCA_031762675.1 Pachysandra terminalis
AAACTAATGGCCAATCATTCTATTAGGCTTGATTATTAAACATTACAATCCGATTTCTATAAATCCTCTTAATCATGTAATCAACAATAGGGAATTATAGAACCTAAAAATAACATGAAATTAAACCATAATAAAGAAGGTTAGAGTTTATATCAATACTTCGCAGGAACTTAGCTTCTCATTATGCTTCCTCTTCAACTTGCTATGAATCCCTAAGAAAATGAATTAATCTATCCTATGGCTAATTCCTCTCACATTTTTCTTTTTCTAAAACGAAATTAGAAGTCCCTATAAATATATAAAGCTATCTCAAAAGGATTTGAACTCTAATCCCGCAAGAATTCTCCAAAAGAAAACACCAATTTCGGCTTTATTTTCGGACTGTCCAGAACAGCTACATTACGACTCGATTTTAACCCAGCCAGCATTGGACTGTCAATTTTTCTATTACAAACAATGTTGTAGAGCATCGTGTTAGCTTTCCAACGGGACCAAATTCAACTCAATCAGACTTCCATTGAGGAAGTTATGGCCAAAATATGAAAACTGCTCTGTTTTGTAACTGCAATTCCGCTCGATCGCTAATGTCGCTCCATCCCAACTGGAGATCGATCCACAATGTATTTCTGAGCCTTGTTTTGGGATGATTCTGGACTTGTTCTTTTGGGCTTTTCTTGGGCTTCCACTGTGGGTCTTCTACATGGGATTCAAGGTATTTTTTAGGCTTGAAATGAGGCCTTGATCATTAGCAATGAAGCTTGATCACATTGAAGCTTTAAATGGCTTAATTTAAGTCATTTTCCTTTTATTCTCATAAAACCTGCAAAACACAATAAGTGCTTTAATTCATTCTCATTATAATAATTCTAAGACTAACAAGTAGCGGTAATAGGTCTAAATGGATAAATGTTACACACTTATCAGGTATGAAGGGTCACATTTGGTTAGGCAAGGATACCAACACCAAATACAGGTAAGAACAACTAGGTTAAGGATATTATAGGTTTCCAAGTTCTAAAGCATCAAGCAGACCAGAATTGGGTTTCGGCGAGGTTCTTCGGTGCTCCGAAATATCTCGGTCACCTAATAAGAATCTGAAAATGGGTCTCTGTACTTGGATGAGCTATTCTGGCAAGCTGAGTAGTCGTTGAGGCTCGGTGGGGTGGTTCGGTGAGCCTAGGGAGATCACTGAATCTCGACGAGGTGGTTCGGCGAGCCGATGGAGGTCGCTGAAAGTCGGTATCAGGCAAATCTAAGGTGTTTCTGGGTGAGATTTCAGCCAAAGCTTTCTATTCACTTAAGGAAGCTTTGAAAATGTTTTCTAGGTCAAGGAAATCAGCCCTAATAAAGATCAACTAATTTCTCCCCAAACTCAAACCCTAGAAAACTGAAATACAACAAGTCGGATTGTGTAGGTCGTCTACAAGGGATGGTTTCTCACTAGCATGGGATTTGATTCCTAAATCATATCAATCACCAATAAATTAATGGGAAAGAAGGAATACAATCAAACCAGATCCTTCCCCATGACCACAATGCTAAAATAAAAGTAGATACACAAACATTGAAGGGGAACTCAACTTGGGCGTGCCGGGTTGCATCCGAGGCCGCTCCATAGCTGCTGCATCCTTGCATCTGGGAATTGTTGGGGTTGTTAGAATTCCTCCCCATCTTCTCCATGATCTCCCAAAGAATGAGAATGCGAGAAAATGAGGGTTATGAGGTTTGTTTGTTATTTATTGGTCCAGGGGCAAAGTTGTGAATTAAAATAGCCATAAGGGCAAAACTGCATTTAAGGCTCTATCATTTCCAACTAACCACCTAATTTATTTATTTTTGAGTAATTATGTTTAGGTTTCTCAGATGAATCTTCTAAGTTGTCTAAACCAATTTTTATCTTGCTATTTGATTTTATTTCCTATTTAACTGCTAACTTCAGTTACATGACCCGTATTGTTTCCTAAGTTTGTCTGGCTAGCCTGATCTATTTGAGATGACTTAAGTGTTTCTAATATGTTTTATATGATTAAGGATCATATGAATGTCAATCCTAGTTTATTCATGAAATTAAACTACCAATTTATCAAATTAATATTTTATCCTAAGGTCTCAAGTTATAATTTTTAGGGAATTATTCAGGATGTTACATCGGTAGACTTTGGTCCACCGACAGAACCTTAAATTTAGTTTAAACTGACCCTTCGGTAGGCTCTGGTCCACCGATAACTCCATCGAATAGTGTGGATAGACACAGACTGTTTTTCAGCTTTGTTTCACATAAGGATCTGAACCTATTGACTCAGGGTAGTGACTCCGCACTTGTGTTATGATGTGTAACATAAATATGGATGTGGATTCAATTTTTTGTGCTAGTATGTGTTTATTATGCATCATTTCCTTGGAAAGGATTCCTGTGATGGCTTCCTAAGGATTGATCGGGTGTATAGGTGCTCAGGCAGCTTCTGAAGGGTGTTATCACCGGAGATCCAAGTGATTGTAGGAAAGGAGGATTGTGATGGTGTCCCGAGGATTATCCGTGTGTATGGGCGCCCGGGTAGCTTCTGAAGGATATTATCACTGGTAATCCTTTTGGTTTTTCTGATGACTCGTCCGGACAACCGGGCAACGAGGAATTGGAATCGTGAATTCGTTGCTTTGTGGTTAACTGTCCTTTGGTGTTAATTCCCTACAAAGTTATGGATAAACTTTCCTTGGTTATCAATTCCCTAAAACATTATGGTTTACTGACTTGGGTGTTTAATTCCCTAAAAGGCTATGGGTAGCCGCCCTTGGGTGTAAATTCCCTAAAAGGTTACGAAATAGCTTTGGGAATTGTCACGATCCGATTCCAGGGTATACCCCTCAAGGGTCACCAGCTGGAATCCGGTGACACAACTCTCAACCCCTCCACAAAAGGTGACAAACAAGTGAATAATCAAGACACAAATCTAAATAATATTTCAATACTAGATGTCTTACCAGGATCATTACTAACCATTTACAAAGCTGAAGCTTCTACCCAAGCCCACCAGCTATCTATCAGAGTAAACAACAACCTGAAAAACATATATCAACGAGGGTAAGCTATAAAGCCGCGAGTAAACCCACAATAATCAGGTATTTACTCAAAAACACAAACTAATAATATAATATGAAATACCTTATAGGTGGATTATGATAATTCATAATCGTTCTAGACCTCTATGCCATCATGTTCTAACTTTCTCGTGAACCAGTTTATGATTATGATGATAGTTCATTATATGAATCTATGCAATTCAATTCATAATTCTATTACGAGTCATTGATTGCATCTAAACAATTCATGTCCTCGCATTTACATAATTCTACCAGTTGTATATACTAAGCTCAATAGTCTTCATTGTACTGTTAACTTCTATGATAAGTCATTAACCAAGACTAATCAACTAAACAATTCAACTCTGATACCATAATAAGTTTTGCCAATCAATAACTCGTTAACATCTATACATAAACAACCCTTATAAACTACATTACCCAATTCTAACCGTAATCTAAGTTCTACATTATCATCAATGAGTTACCACCTTAATTATTCATTAACTAACAATCTAATTCAATCATATCACTTCATCCAGCAGGCATGCAGTTCTCTCATCCATACTCACTGGGATTGGTAACATGCATGCTAGTCTACTCATAGCTACATACTAATAAGATGCAGTATGCTCCGTGCTCAATTTCAAGGGAGTCAAGTCTCCCTTTTCACAATTCATAACATAATCGCAATCACTTGATATGCATGCTACTGTTCGTTATGATCACTGGATGCTCACACTCAATCCCAACTGCGTCACCATGTAACTCATGGGGATACATGGACCTATTCGGCTAAGGCCGACAGTGGATTCTGTGTGTACAACATAGTCTCAAGGAGTCACAATTCATGGGCGAACACTAGCCCCACCTAGATCAGGAACACATCTCCTTACGCTGGGATGGTTCCAAGGGTGTCACAACGGGGACCACCCTCCGTGGCACATTCCAGTTCATACACCACATGGTTAAACAAGAGATAATTAAATGGGGACCCACTCCTCAAGCGGAGAAGTGGTCCAAGGGTTTTCTCACGGGGACCTCACCCTACTTCTGGGCCTATTGGACATCTCTGTCCTCACCATCACTTTGCCTCTTGAGATAGTATACCAGACTCATTGTAGAGTTGATTCAGCATTGGTCATCCTGACCTCGAAGTCAATATGCAATACCGATGGTTATTCCATTTGGTCTAAGTTTAATTAAATGCGGTAAATAGAAAACAAGCCATCGCAAAAGCGTCCACATCCAATCAATTCATCACACGTCGTCGGTTCACACTCCCATGCCTAACATACTCTAGAGACACTCATAAGTCCCCATATGCACACATCATACTCATAATTGTCCGCATACATCGTAATACCAATCTCATGCTTATCCATAAATAAGAAAAATAGATATAACCATGTGCTTTCAAGGACTTACATCATTAGCCTTTACTTCACAATACTATGCATCTTTCAACATAAACATCAATCACAGTATGAATCTCTTGCTTATACATAAATAAATTAAGCAAGGGTAATCGTGTACATTCAGGGTCTTACAACATTTTCCCGAATATCAATACTCTATAACTTACATCTATAGGCAGACACGAAAATCATTCATACTCATATCCGCTTATCATATCACAATAGGTTGTTTACCTCATGCTCCTAGTGCTTCTGAACAGTTGTAGTTACCCTGACCCTACCATTTAATTTAATGATTAAATGGTAGTTGATCCTATTTAAAACATTAGTTTTTAATTGATTATAAAAGGGGTTGGAATGGACCTTTATGTAAATATGTAAAGTTGGTGATTAATTGTGTTATTTATGTGATTTAGGTGTAATGGTCTTGTAACCAACACAACAGAGCTGATTGGACGTGTTGGCTGGATGTATAGGCCTATTGGACAAAGGTGAGGGCATAATAGACTTTTACAATCTAATTTGAATTAGAGAGAGGGAGATAATGGGTTCTCCCACTAACTCACGTAATATCTTAGGGGAGAGAAACTGTTGTGTTTGATGTGATCAAATGAAGAGAGGAATAAGACTGTGAAGAAATCTGATTTTGGAAAGAAAAAGAAGAAGGAAAAGAAGATTAGGTGATTCTTGTTTCTGGAATTCTACCTGAATAAGATCTACGGAAACAAGGTAGGGATTCCCGTGTTTCTACGGCCACTATATTTATGTATGATTTAATACTATAAGTATAGTTGGGATGCATGATCTTGAATGTGAAAGCATATTAGATTAGAGATCTTGTGAAACTAGAATGAATGGATGTCATGCTATTTGTTTAATGATACACATGCTAGAACTAAGTTTCTGTATATTTTAGTGTTCCTTGTGTTCTTATAGATCATGTGTAAGTTTTTAGATCTAATATTATTTGTTCATGGATTTACTTGTTTAGATCTATAGAACAAATAGGTTATTATGTGTTTGATGTTTGAATCACATAAGTAGGTTTTAGAGACTGAAATATGACTGTTAAAACCTTAGAAAATATTGGTTATGGGTGTAGGCAGGAAGCCCTAGAAGAAAATCCAAAATTTGCCTGATTTCTACGTTCGGTAGGAGTCTCGGCAGCTACCGAGTACCTACCGAAAACCCCAAAAATTGCATACTCTCTGGACTATCTACCAAGGCTCGGTAGGAGTGCTATTGAAGCGTTCGGTAGGAGTCTTGGCAGCCACCGAGGTCCAAATGGACCCAAAATTTAGGGATGTGTTCCCTAGTGAGTTGTACACATGCCTGTATAGTTGGTTTGTGTGCAAAAGATCTAGAATTTTTCGAATTAGGAAAGGTATAAAGGAAGGTCTGGTTACAGGTGAGTTTTCACCATGGGTGCAAGTCCCTAAACGGAATGCTTGTTACTAGTGTATTCCATTGTGAGTGCAAGTCTCTTAAGGAATAGGAATGGTGGCTTTCCTCCATGGATCCAAGTCCCTAAAAGAATGGGTTACTGATACAGGTAGGTTCTACCATGGATGGAAGTCCCTAAAAGAATTTGTTACTGATACAGGTAAGTTCTACCATGGGTGCAAGTCCTTAAAAGAATGGGTTACTGATAGAGGTGGATTCTACCGTGGGTGCAAGTCCCTAAAAGGATGGGTCGTATGGTCGTGAATCGGATTGATTACGTGATTAGGCTAGGCCTAGTCACACCCGCATTGCATTGCACTTCATCTCATTCCATGTTTGCATCATACACTTGCATTGCATTGCACACGATGAATGAGTGACTGAGATGCATTATCATTGGGAACTTGCTGGAATTGATTGTTATTTTGATTGGTTAGTATTGGTCGTAGCAAGGTGGGAGCTTGTGAATATCTGTAATAACCAGAACTTTTATAGGGATTAATTTATAATTAATAAATATATAGAGGTTAATTTAAAATTTTAGTAAGTGGTTACATATTTGATTTTGACTGCTTGTGATTGGTGGGTTGCACAATAGGAAACTAAAGTGCTTCACACACATTCATAACTCTTTAAGTTATAATGTGTGGCTAAGATCTTCTAGGAACTTTAATCTTAGATGTAAAGGCTATAATTCAATTAACCTAAGGTAGTTAACAAATTAATATATATTTAGCGTCATAAGTTATAAACAAAGGTCATTGATAAACTGGGTTAATAGATTATTCTAGAACAAACCAAACATGACCTAACTCTAATAATTAATTAGATGGACTTAAGTAAAGCCCGAAAAGATTAAGGCACAACTAAACTAAAGCCCAATTAGGTTAATTAAATAGGTAATTTTTGTGCTAATTAAACCATGTTAATTAAATGCTAAGTTATAATGGAACTAGGACATTAGATGAAGATTAGAACACCTATTAGTATTCCCAATATAATTAAAACACTTAAAATGAATGGTTAGGCTTAAAAGTAAAGGACTTTAAATCTGATTAGGACTAAGATAGGATAAGACTAATGATTGAATCCATCTAGAACTTGGACCTTTTAATCTAAAGGCTGTAAATTAACTAATCTAATCTAAAGGCTATAAATTAAAACACAATCTTAAACTAATAACAACTCTTAGACTAACTAGGACACTCATTAAAATCTATATAAGAACACTAGAGGGACGTGTGATCATTATTCTAGAGAGAGTAAGTGAGTGTGGAGATTGCTAGAGCTGAAACTAGGCAGAAGAACAGTTCAAATTTGAACTGGGTTGAAGAAGAAGAAGAGCCGACGAGCTAGAGCACTGTAAGTAATTCGATTATGCTTTATTTTTATTTGGATTTAGGTGAGATGCCATATTCATTGAATATGACATAGAAAGTGATTTAGAATTGAAGAACTAGTCGTTTTCATTAAAACTTGAAGTTTTAATGCATGATCATCCAACCAAAGGTAAGTTACTGTTTTGATTTATATTTTGATTGGGTTAGATTTGGAATTTGATTTTATTGTGAGTCTCTGTTGAAGCTTTCTACTAAAAATAACTTGAATTATAAAAATTATGCCTATTTGTTGTTTCTGGGCAAACCAGTAGCCTACCGATGTGCCGGTTAGGCTACCGGTTCTAGCAGGTAGTATCCGGCAGACCAACCGGTGTACCAGTTAGTCTGCCGGTCATCACATATGCCTTTGGAGTTTCTGCCTAGTCCACTGATGGCCAACCGATGTGTAAGTTAACCAACCGGTGGTCATACTGTCTGTACCTTATTTGTTTTGGTCTCTGCCTAGCCTACCGAAGGTCAACCGGCGTGCCAGTTAGCCTGCCGGTAGGAACACTATCTGCAATTTGTGATTATCAGCCCCTGCCTAGGCTACCGGTGGCCAACCGGTGTGCAGGTTAGGCCGCCGAACAGCCCAATGTTATTAATTTGATAAGTTTCATGCTGCATATTAGTTTCCTGATTATTTCTCATAAATTATATACTATGTGTGATGATTTTAAGACATGATTGAATAACTAAATGGATGGTTTAATAAATTTATATATATTGTAATATCACATGATTTGAATGCCATGATGATGCATACCATGTTTATACATTCATATTGATTAATTACAGTTATTCACAACTGTACACTTATTGTTTGCTTAGGTAAAGTGTGATAAGTGTGTAACACTTGCACTTTTGGACTTATTACTGATGCTTATTAGTCTTAGAAATATATTTATGTGAATGAATTAATGCATTTATCGTGTTTTGCAGGGTTGGTGATGAAGAGAAAAATATGGGCCTAAATCAAGTCAATTAAACCCTCAATTGGATCAAGCTTCAAGGTTCGTAAGAGGAGGTGATCAAAGCCCAAAATCCCTGCCAATTACACCTTGAAGCCCAAGGAGGAAGCCCAAGAAGAAAGCCCAAGTGAAGCCCAAAAGACCAAGTCAAAAATCAGCCCAGAAAAACATAGTAGATTTCAGTATTTTGGCCATAACGCATTCAATATAAGTCCGATTGAGGTGCGTTGGGTCCCATTGGAAAGCTAAAGAGAAGATATACAACTGTATCTCTACTAGCCACATTCAAATTCCAATGTTTTTCTGGTCAAATCGAGTCTCAAGGGGGCTGTTCTGGGCAATCCTAAAATAAAGCCAAGATTTGGGAGAGCTCTTGCGGGATTAGAATTCCAATCCTTTTGGGATTGCTTTATCTATATATAGGGACTTCTAATGTCGTTTTGGAGATAGGCATTAACCTTAAGATAGATTTAATTCCTGTTCATGGGGATTCATTGCGAGTTGGAAAAGAAGCAAGAGCAGATGCTTTCTTTTGGTGGTTGACTTCTACACAACTGTGGGAAGCCCAGGCCAGCCATCCATGAGTAGCTAAACTCCCTGTGGAGTATTAATGTAAACTCTTCCCTCTTTGTTTATGGTATTAATCTCTTGCTTTTTAGGTCTTTACTTTGATTGTTTGATAGTTGCATGATTAGGAGGATTATTATCAAATCGGAGTTAAAGCTTATAATTAATTTTAATAAAACATAGCTGGACAATGTTTTCTTAGGATTAAACCCAAAGTATTCATATTTTCTGTGACTATAGGAATACTGATTATGCAGCCGTGCTTATTGGCATGATGAGTAAGATGGGTTGGATAAGCTATGCCTAGGGAAGACGGGTTGTACTACAAATTAGTGTAGGTAGACAGTCCTTGCCTACCGAAGTTGGGTTATACTAGTCCCTTATGATAATGCAATTTTTAATTGTGAGAGTTTGATAGTTTATGCCTAGAGAAGACGAGTTGTGCTACAAATTAGTTAGTTAGTGTTGGCGGACAGTCCATGCCTATCGAAG
This sequence comes from Pachysandra terminalis, assembly GCA_031762675.1. Taxonomy (NCBI): domain Eukaryota; kingdom Viridiplantae; phylum Streptophyta; class Magnoliopsida; order Buxales; family Buxaceae; genus Pachysandra; species Pachysandra terminalis. The sequence continues at coordinate 9,349 of JAUPMG010168312.1, forward strand.
ATAGATTATGCTTATTCCTTATTAGATAACTTTTTGGGACATTCTGTGTGCTTGTAGCCACACAAGTCTATTGTCAACATTAAACTAAATTCCTAAATTCATAAGATTAACCATATTCATTAGGTTAGAGGGATCATCAATCTTCCACCTTTTTATCCTATTAATTTAGATTCCTTTAATTTAGTTTAGTTTAGTTTTTAGAATTAATTCACAAAATTCCTTTTATTTGTCTAATTAATTTATTTAGAAATAATCTGGTAATTTAACAATCTTAAATCCCATTAGTCCTTGAGGTTCTACACCCTTAAAATAGCCCTATCCAACAAGGATTCGTCCTATTGCCAGTGGTTAAAAATATCATTGACACACATCAATTTTTGGCGCTGTTGCTGGGGACTGGTTTACGGTTAAGATTGCTAAATTTTATTAGATTAGGTCTATTTGAATTCGTTAGATTTTAGTTTATATTTTTTTTATTCTATATTATGGCTGTGTGTGTTGTCTGTTTCAGGTTCATCAAGCACAAACGTGCGATCGAGCGGAGTGCGATCGATCGGATTAGTGCGATCGAGCGATGTTCACAGACAGCTCAAATTTTCTTAAACTTCTCCAGCAGCCACCATAGCCAGGTAGCTAATTATTTTTATTTTATTTTTTATTTTTTTAGGATAACAATGGAACCAACAAAGAAAGAGGAACCTATCTTGCTTAGGGATCACTATATCCCTATGACTTATACCTCTCCTTCTTGCATTCAATTGCCGCAAGTTGCGGCAACTCATTATGAGATTAAGTCCAGCATAGTCCAAATGCTACCATCTTTTATGGAGTTAGTAATGAGGATCCTTACAAGCACCTCGACGAATTCCTGGAAATCTACTATATCCTTAAATTGCAGAATTTTTCCGAGGATACTTTAAGGATGAGACTTTTTCGCTTTTCACTAAAGGATAAAGCCAAATATTGGCTTAATTCCTTGGAGGCAAATACTATCTCAACATGGGATCAAATGCACCATGAATTTCCTAGAAAAGTATTTCCCCATAGGAAAGACCAACCAAATTCGGAGAGCTATCATTAGTTTCTCCCAAAGTGAAGGAGAATTGTTTCACAAGACTTGGGAGAGACTAAAAGACTTGTTTAGGAAGTGTCCACACCCTGCCATTCCCAAGTGGCAACTTGTACAATGTTTCTACGATGGTTTGACAGAACCACATAGGCACATGGTAGATGCTTCGTGTGGAGGCACTTTCATGCTTAAAAGTGACAATGAAGCATGGGTTCTCTTTGAGACTCTATGTGAT
>JAUPMG010168323.1:0-10652 GCA_031762675.1 Pachysandra terminalis
CTACTATTATTTATCTGTTAGTTTGAATTACATTAACTTTCAGTTTGATTAAATTACATATAGCATCTATTTTACAGTTAACAGACCCGACAACGTGTAAGCTAACCCCCCTCATGTAATGACTTTTAATGTGTAGGCATTGTTTTTGCAGTTTTTGATGCATTTGGATGCATTTAGGCCTTAATTAGACATTTAAAGTTTGGGGCTAAAAATCCATCAAAAACCCATGGTTTCCCCACATTGCCCTCACATTTCCCTCATTTTTTGGCGACATGTCTGGCGATATCGACATCATAAACCTTGCGTATAACTTTCACTTTCTTAAGGAACCATTCAAGTTCCTCAGCCTCCCTCGCTAGCATCAAGATATGGATCCCCTATTTCTCTGTTATACAAAGAGCATTGTTCAATTGACCTCTATAGCTTTCGAACGAAAACAATTTCGAGTTAATTCTGGTATCCCGTCTCTGGACTCTCGAGCCAAAGGCTACTATAAAATGGCTATCGGAGTTCAGAAGGTCTAGGTTTAAAGTAGGAAAGGATGATGAAGGGGTGAATGTGGTTGAGGGGCAATGACCAAAGGAAGAGAGGATGGTGGAGATGACGAAGATGAAGGATGTAATATCCTGACCTTTCATTATTGCTAAGTACAACTTAATTACAGTTAATGATAATTAGTTAGTGTTTAATACCTAAGTTAAGTAGCTTGTAAGTCTTGATGTTATTAAGTAATTACTGTTAGTTATAGATTAATTATAATTAAAGAGGTTAATTAGTACTTAATCTTCATAATAATTAGAAGTAGTTCAATGGGTATAAGAACCAAAGGAGGACACTATATAGAATCACTAATTTGTCTTTAATGCAATGGCATGTTTGTGAATACTTTACAAAGTAGGGTCAAAACCTCTTATTTACGAAAATGCCATTCAGGGCTTGTCAAATGTAATCTTGATTCTTTGAATGACACGTGGCAAAGGAAAGCTAAACTAGAGATATATCTCACTAATGGATAAGTCTTAAATTAGTTTAAGTTAAACTAAGGTTAATAAGGAGGATTAGTAGTTAGTTAATTACCTAAACTTGTAATTAGTATTTACCTACCTAATTCTAAGTATAAATTTCAAAAACTGATTAATTAGAACAGTTGCTCAGATGAAGTAGTGAGAAAAACAGCAGGGAAAAAGAAAAGAAAAGAACAAGAAGAAGAGAAAAGGATCAAAGGAAAAAACCTAAGCTAAATATGTAATAACCATATGGATTTTGTTGATTTTTGCGATGTTCATCTATTCAATTGCTTAGTCTTAGTTTACAGATATTTATTTATACGAGTACAGCAACCTACAAGTATGTGTATTGATCTTTCTATATGAACAATTCAGTTATGCTTGTAATTTTAACAGTTATAATTCATATTTTAAGATTTATATAGTAAATTATAGGAAGATATTTTGTTTCATGATTAAATGATTTCTAGAATATGTAAATAATGTTTAATTGTGCATTAGAGGATAGGTTAGAGACAAAAAATGATTTATACGAAGTCTGTTGAGGAGGCATGCTGTTTAGAGGAAATTCAGCAGGCTTCGCTTTGTCAGAGGAGGGCTTCGGCTAGCCAAAGACCTCGAGAGTCCACCAAAGGGTGTTCCTTGGCTTGCCAACGACTGCATTTTACAGTCTTTAAAGTGTTTGATTCTGATTTATTTGGATTGGTTCTTATTGTTTATGAGCATTGATTTCAAAGTTTTAAAGAAGGGTTTTGCATATGATTCTACAATAAATGGGCTATTGTATTTTGACACAGAAGTATACATGCATATGCACATTACATGATATGAAACATTATGAAATGACATGCATATGAAATGATTTGAGATGATATGAAAGACATGACATGACAAGAAATGACATAATACAGTATAGATGACATGAATATGACTATATGTGTGTGTTTCATATGTTTTCCACATGGGATGTGATCTATATGATATGGACCCTTGTACAAGTGATCGTGGTGACTCACCTGACCAATGAGTTCACTTACATGACATGGTTCCACGGAACAAACAGACATGAAAGGCCCACATCGTGATTAGGTATACTTTGCCGTGAGCCTTGTACAGGGAAGTCATACCTGTGATCTGACTATCGTGAGGGGGTGGCATCACCGTGTCTGTGCCTTTAGCTATAAAGTAGCCTATATGGCTATATGCATATCCCGAATATTTTATATTGTACTTTCTAGTTAAATTGCAAGAATAGCTATTAGTCATTTAAAGTTTGTTTCTATCTGTATCCTTAGTTGTTCATATCCATACAATATGGAAGATATATGTGATACTGGTAGTAATGGAATTTAGACGACCTATGTATGCGAGTAAACATGATTTCAAAGCAACTGAAAATGCATATAGTCCTGATTTCTAATTTAGTTTCCTCCGTATATGTGTATTCTGATTTGTTTTACCATTGTGCTATGGTTATTGTTTACTGGGACTGTTGTCTCATTAAAAAGTTCTATTTTAGAGGATGGGGAGGAACTAGAGAAGGAGCTGGAGAATCAGGCTTAGGAAGAAGAGCAGAATCACATTTGTCTGTTGTGAGAGAAAAGCAGAGAGAGAGGAGAAAAGAAAAAATGAGTTGTATGGTTTTGGACTTGATGTGAGCAGTTGTATATATATTGTACAGATTTGTTTTCATATATATATATATATATATATATACACACACCTTGGTTAAGATTTAGATCCATAGATTTCTTATCTTTCACTGTTTAGTTACTCTGATGCAACCATAAAGCAGGTCATACAAGTTTTATCCCAAATACTACTATGGTATATACATAATAGTCGAAATTCAAGATTAACAATTTCGGGTCACGACAATTATGGTATCAGAGCAATAGCATCACTCTAGACTGACTTCATAATTGTGATTGTTAGGGTTTCCTTCCTAGGTAGTTGTATTCTAAACCTTGTCTTATTATGAACGGGAGAGTGGTGTATAAGAGGAGAGCTTCTGCATCGAACTCTAGCGAGATGGATGAAGTGTTGAGGGCTTTGGCTGGGATAACCGTTGTCACAACAACAGGCAATGATGCAAAGTTGCCAGAATACACCAAGGCCATGGGGGATCTAATTCAAATGACCATGAGATTTAGAGGCGCCTGGGTTCAGAGGTGTACCAGATCCTTCAGAGTCTGAGAAATGGATAATGGGAATAGAGAAAATCTTTGAGGTGTTAGAATGTAAAGCTGAAAGAAAAGTCACTTTAGCTACATTTATGTTTGAAGGAAAGGCTTAACAATGGTGGAGAATGGTAAAAAGAAAAGTCACTTTAGCTACATTAGCTACATTTAACAATGGTGGATAATGGGAATAGAGAAAATCTTTGAGGTGTTAGAATGTAAAGCTGAAAGAAAAGTTACTTTAGCTACATTTATGTTTGAAGGAAAGGCTTAACAATGGTGGAGAATGGTAAAAAGAACAAAATCAGTTGAGACGGATTGGACCTGGGAGGCTTTTCTAAAAGAAATATTTCCCAGATAATGTAAGCTAAAAGAAATATTTCCCAGATAATGTAAGAGAGCATAAGGAGGTAGAATTTTTGGAATTAGTGCAAGGAGATAAGATGGTAGCTCCATATGAAGCTAAATTTTTTGGAACTAGCTAGGTTTGCCCCACACATGGTAGGGGGAGGGGTGAAGGAATGAGAGCTAGGATGTTTGAAAAGGGACTAAAACCAGTGATTAGGACCAAGTTGTCAGCTTTGATATGCAGAGAGCATGGACAAAGCAAAAATAATGGAATGAGATTGTATAGAATTCCTGTGAATACGAGATCAGAAAAGAGGCTAGTCGGGTGTGTTAGGTGAACAGCAAAGGGCAGAGGTAACTAGAGTAGGAAAGAGACAAAAGATTAAGAAGGTCGTATCTAAGAGGTTTATATGCGAGGCTTGTTAGAAGTGTGGAAGAAATCATAGGGATAGATCGGGTTACCTAACTACCAAGGCTTGAATCTGTTGCGGGAAACAAGGACACTTGATGACGGATTGCCCAGAGTCGAGGACACAATAGCCACAGACACAAACAGACAAGGCAGGGAGGGAATGCTCAGAGGCCGAGAGTATAGGGCAGAGTATTTGTTATAACCCATCAGGACGGAGAAGCATCCCCTTCAGTGATTAGAAGTACTTATATATTTTTAGAATTTGGCTCAAGTTCTAATTAATCCTAGTTTTACACTCTTTTCTATCTCCTCAGTTTGCTAATAATCTACACATTGATCCTAAACCACTAGATTTTGTACTAACTATGGCTATACCTATTGGAGATTCTCTTATCACTTACTCCGTGTGTAGGTGATGTATAGTGATGATAGGAGACAAGGAGTTGTTGGTAGATTTAATTTATTTGTGGATTAATAACTTTGATGTATTTTAGGCATGGATTGACTATTAGCCTATCATGCAAATGTTGATTGTTTTACAAAGAGAATCACCTTTAATCTTCCAAACTAGTCCCCATTTTCCTTTGAATGTGTCAAAGGAAACCCTCCACACCACTTGATACCAGCTATCAAGGCTAATCGTCTTTTACAACATGGATGCTAGGCTTTCCTTGCTTATGTGAGGGGAAAAAAAGGAAGTCAAGTTAGAGGAGATCCCAATGGTACAGGAATTTCCAAATGTCTTTCCTTAGGAGTTACCTGGACTACATGTTGATAGAGAGATTGAATGCTCTATTGATGTGGTTTCGGGTATTACTCCAATTTCAAAGACTCCCCACAAAATGACACCTATAGGGGTTCAGAAACTCAAAAAGAAATTACAGGATTTGTTAAACAAGGGTTATATTTGACCAAGTATATCTCCTTGGGGTGCACCGGTATTGTTTTTGAGAAAGAAAGATGTTTCTATGAGGTTATGCATCGATTACCGACAGTCGAATCAGATAACAGAGAAGAATAAATATCCACTGCCGAGAATTGATGACTTATTTGATCAGTTGCAAGGAGCACAGGTGTCCTCTAATATTAATTTGAGATCAGGTTATCATCAACCGAAAGTGAGAAGTGTGGATATACCCAAGACAACGTTCAGGACCAAGTATGGCCATTATGAATTTTTGGTTATTCCATTTGGCTTGACCAATGCACCTGCTGCATTCATGGATTTAATGAATCGGGTGTTTCAGCCATACTTGGATGATTTTGTAGTGGTCTTTATTGATGATATTTTGGTTTATTCTCCCAGTCGGAGTGATCATAAACAACATCTAAGAATTGTACTTTAGATACTAACGGAGAAATAGTCATATGCTAAGTCAAGTAAATACGAATTCTGGTTGGAAGATGTATCATTTTTTAGGCAAGTATTCTCTAAAGATGGTATCTCAGTGGACCCTACAAAGATTGAGGCAGTAATGAACTGTAGCAGACTAATAAATGTAGCAGAAATTCGAAGTTTTCTGGGTTTAGCCAATTACAATAGATGATTTGTTGAAGGATTTCCCATATAGCAGCCCCACTCACCCAGTTGACTCAGAAAGATGTGAAGTTTGAATGGACTGAAGAGTGTGAGGCCAGCTTCCAGGAGTTGAAAACCAGGTTGACTTCAACTCATGTATTGACCATTCCAAAAGGAACATGAGGGATGGTAATATACAACGATACATCGTCCAGAGGCTTGGGGTGTGTTTTAATTAATACATGGAAAGGAAATAGCAAATGCATCTTGACAGCTAAAACCACATAAGCAAAAACTACACAACCCATTACCTGGAACTAGCTGCAATCATCTTTGCAATAAAAATCTGGAGACATTATCTGTTTTGTGAAACTTTCGAGGTTTATACTGACCATAGGAGTCTTAAGTATATTTCTCTCATAAAGAGTTGAATATGAGACATAGAAGATGGATGGATCTGTCGAAGGACTATAAATGCACTATCAAGTACCATCCGGGCACAACCAATCGTGTAGCAGATGCACTAAGCCGAAAGTCATCAGGGTTTCTTGCTCGTCTAATGATTAGGGAGTGAAAAATGATTGAGGAGATCCAAGATATGAAGTCTGAGTTTCGTAGAGGTAAATCTGGGATTTTGTTGGCTAATATTGCAGTACAACCTCTGTTAATCCAAAAGATTAAAGAAGTTCAACCAACTGATCCAGAGTTGGTAAAAATCATGAAAGGAGTAAAGGAAAACAGATAAACAGATTTTGAGGTTTAGGCAAATTAGACATGGAAGTATCGGAGTAGACTGTGTTCTTAATGATAAAAAGACAACAATATATGAGGCACATCACTCTAGATACATGGTACATCCGGGAAGTATAGGTAATTGTTGATAAACTGACTAAGTCATCTCATTCTCTAGCCATCAAGATGATGCATTCATTAGATACTTTGGCTAGACTCTATGTTCGGGAGATTGTTAGATTGCATGGTATACTAGTTTCCATCATGTCAGATCAAGATCCACGCTTTGAGTCCTGATTTTGAAGGAATTTACGAGCGACCTTAGGGACTAAACTGGATTTCAGTACGACATTTCATCCACAAACCAATGGACAATCCGGGCGAATTATCCACATACTAGAAGATATGTTACGGGCATGTGCAATCGAATTTGCTAGAAATTGGGATGATCATTTTCCACTAATAGAATTTGCCTATAATAATAGCTTTCAGGCAATTATCCAAATGGCACCTGACGAAGCCTTTTATGGAAAAGGTGTCAATCTCCAGTTTGTTGGGATGAAGTGGGGAGAGAAAGCTACTAGGACCTAAATTGGTTAAAGAAACGGTAGATAAGACAAAGAATATATGCCACTAAATGCAAATGGATTAGAGTAGACAGAAAAGTTATGCAAATAATAGGATACCTCTAGAATTTCAAGTGAGAAATCATCTGTTCCTGAAGATTTCTCCAATAAAAGGGGTGATGAGATTTGGAAAGAAAGGTAAACTCAGCCCTAGGTTTAATGGACCATTTGAGATTCTAGAACGAGTTGGAGAAATGGCATACAGAGTGGTGTTACCCCACAGTTGCCTGCCATCCATAATGTTTTTCATGTATCCATGCTGAGGAAATATGAATCGGATGCATAACATGTTCTTAGTTATGAACCGATCCAAATTAGAGAATACTTATCTTAAATCGAGCATCTGATCTGAATCTTGGACAAAAAAGAACAGATTTTGAGGACCAAGTTGATTCCATTAGTGATGGTGTTGTGGCAGCATCATTCAGTTGAGGAAGCAACTTGGGAAAGAGAAGCAGAAATGAAGGAGAGATATCCCCACCTTTTCGAAGAATGAGGTATGATTTGATTTCAAAGACGAAATTATTTTATGGGGGGGATTGCAATATCCTGACCTTTCATTATTGCTAAGTACAAATTAATTACAATTAATGATAATTAGTTAGTGTTTAGTACCCAAGTCAACTAAATTTTCACTCTTGACGTTATTAAGTAATTATTGTTAGTTATAGATTAATCATAATTAAGGAGGGTTAATTAATACTTAATCTTCATAATTATTAGTAGTTCCTACTGGTTAATAGGTATAAGAACCCTAGGAGAACACTACATCGAATCACTAATTTGTCTTTTATGCAATGGCATGTTTGTGAATGCTTTAAAAAGTAAGGTCTCTTAGAAATCCTCTTATTTACGAAAATGCCATTGAGGGCTTGTCAAAAGTAACCTTCACTAATTCTTTGAACAACATGTGCCAAAGGAGAGCTAAACTCTAGAGATACATGTCTCTAATGGATAAATCTTAAATTACTTTAGCTTAAACTAAGGTTAATAAGGAGGAATAGTAGTTAGTTAATTACCTAAACTTGTAATTAGTATTTACCTAACTAAATTTAACTATAAATTTCAAAAACTGATTATTTAGAACAGCAGATTCAGATGAATTAGTGAGAAAAACAGCAGGGAAAAAGAGAAGAAAGAAGAAGAAGAGAACAAGAATAGGAAAGGATAAAAGGAAAAAAACCTACGATAAGTAATAACCGTAGGGATTTTGTTGGTTTTTGCGATGTTCGTTGATTCAATTGCTAAGTTTTAGTTTTTGGGTATTTATAAATGAGTACAACCTACAAGTATGTGTAATGATCTTTTTATATGAAAAAATCAGTTGTACTTGTAATTTTAATAGTTATTTCATGTTTTAAGACTTATATTGTGAATTATAGGTAGATATTTTATTGCATGATTAAATGATTTCTAGAATATGTAAATAATGTTTAATTGTGCATTAGAGGTTAGGGTAGATACATAGAAAATGATTTATACAAAGTCTGTTGAGGAGACATGCTGTTTAGCAGAAATTCCGCAGGCTTCGGTTTGTCGGTGGAGGTCTTCGGCTAACCGAAGACCCCTTGTCAGTTCGCCAAAGGCCCCGAGAGTCCATCAAAGGGTGTTCCTCGACTTGCCGACGACTGCATTTTACAGTCTTTAAAGTGTTTGATTTTGATTTATTTGGATTGGTTCTTATTGTTTATGAGCATTGATTTCAAAGTTTTAAAGAAGGGTTTTGAATATGATTTTACAATAAATGGGTTATCGTGTTTCAACACAGAATTATACATGCGTACGCACGTTACATGATCTGAAACATTATGAAATGACATGCATATGAAATGATTTGAGATGATGCATGACATGAGACTTGACATGACAAGAAATGGCATGATATGATACAGATGACATGAATATGAGTTATGACTGTATGTTTCATATGTTTGCCACACTAGATGCGATCTATATGATATGGACCCTTGTACAAGTGGTTACGGTGACTCATCTGATCAATGAGTTCACTTACATGACATGGCTCCACAGAGCAAACAAACATGAAAGGCCCACATCGCGATAAGGTATACTTTACTGCGAGCCTTGTGCCGGCAATTCAGACTTGTGATCTGACTATCATGAAGGGGTAGCATCACCATGTCCGTGCCTTTAGTTATAAAGTAGTCTGGATAGCTATATGCCTATCCCGAATATTTTATAAATTGCATGAATTTCTACTAGTCATCTAAAGTCTATTTCTATCTGTTGACCAAGATCAAGCAATAATAATAAAACACAGTAAAATGAAGATCAAAACAACGCACACAGATATACGTGGTTCAACAAAGCCTACGTTCACGGGAGAGAAGTTTCCACTATTACGAAAACGAATTAGGGTTACAACTTATACTCCTACCCGATATAAAAGGCCCCTCAGGTCCCTTCCCCTTGGATCTAGAGACTAGTGAATATGAGCCACCCACTACCTCTAACAATCTCCACCTTGGTGATTATTCAGCCACCATGAAGATATCATAACTTCATGCCTCCACCTTGAGCCAATAAGGGTAGGGGTACACCTGCTTTTCAACATAGAGAAACATTGATGAAGTCCAAGCAATGCCTGAACTTGTCTGTAGGAATAGGCTTTGTCAACATGTCAGCCGCATTCTCTGAAGTGTGAACTTTCTCTACCTCACCTGTAGTAACCAACTCCCTTATCTTATGAAACCTCACATCTATATGTTTTGTTCTTGCATGGTATACCTGATGATTTGCCAAATAAATGGCACTCTGAATATCACAATACAACTGAACTCCATCTTGTTTTATCCCAAGCTCCTTGATCAGCCCTGTTATCCACAATGCTTTCTTTGCAGCCTCAGTCACTGCCAAGTATTCAGCTTCAGTAGTAGACAATGCTAAAGTAGATTGTAGCATGGATCTCCAACATATAGCCATAGGCCCACCTGAAAGTGAGTAGACATAACCTACAGTAGACCTTTTGTCATCCAAGTCACCTGCATAATCTGAATCTACACACCCTACAACTGAAACTGAACTCTGTTGTGTCTCAAAAATAATGCCATGATCTGTTGTACCCCCCTCAAGTACCTGAAAATCAACTTGACTGCTTTCCAATGCTCTCTTCCCAGATTAGTGATTAGTCATGTACATGCTCACCATGCTAACTACATGTACCAAATCAGGTCTGGTGCATACCATTGCATACATCAAACATCCTACAACACTGGCATATGGCACCTTGGACATATCTTCAATTTCTGCTTCTGTCCTTGAGCAGATAATTTGAAGTGGCTTGCCAATGGTGTGCTTACAGGTTTGGCATCATTCAAACTAAACTTCTCTAACACCTTCTCAACATACTTGTATTGAGACACCCACAACTTACCAGCTTCTCTATCCCTCAGGTCCCTCCCCCTTGGATCTAGAGACTAGTGAATATGAGCCACCCACTGTCTCTAACACTATCTGTATCCTTAGTTGTTCATATTCGTACAATATGGAAACTATACGTGATACTGGTAGTAATGGAATTTAGACTGCCTATGTAAGTGTGTGCATACATGATTTCAAAGCAAGTGAAAATGCATATAGTCTTGATTTCTAATTTAGTTTCCTCCGCATATGTGTATTCAAATGATTTATTTTACTGTTATGCTATGGTTATTGTTTACTGGGCCTGTTGTCTCATTAAAATGTTTTATTTTAGAGGACGAGGACGAACTAGAGAAGGAGTTGAATACTCAGATTTGGGAAGAATAGCAGAATCACACTTGTCTGTTGTGAGAGAAAGGTAGAGAGAGGAGAAAAGTAAGAATGGGT
>JAUPMG010168333.1:0-10652 GCA_031762675.1 Pachysandra terminalis
CTTTATGACGATGAAGTCGGAGCTGATTCTTGCAGGTGTTTATATACGGAGGTGTTGGCCCTTTGCATTCAGATGTTTCTGTAGCAGGTGTTGCAAAAGCCTTTGGAGTTCGCTTGGTGCGTCAAATCTTGCAATAAAACCTTTCCATATGAAAAATTATGATTTATAGCTCCAATATATACCGAGATTCCATATTCTATACTATAATTATAAACAGAAATAGTATTGGTTTGTATCAAACCTTATCTGGTGCATTTTCTGAATTTGATTTTCTCAATGAAACTTAAAGATTTATAAGCTTGCCATTACAAATTCGAAGCAATAGTGGCATTGGTTGTCATATTCCTGTGGATCCTCCAAATTACATTGATTATTTAATTTATTTGTGGTGCTAACCTTAATAGCTCAGATGTTTTAAATTTCAGGCTCCTGATGAAGAGTTTGAAGAATATCTTAGGCATCTTATAGGTGATCAGTGTACTGGAGACCGGAATGAGGTAATCTGGTTCCGATGTCAGATGCTTTTACACATGTTGGTCTGTAGCTTCTGTTTTTTTTTTTTTTGTCCTTTAAATAAAATATCCTGATCATATTACGTGTCTTATAAGGAATTAGTAGATGTTATGGAATTGAAATAAGCAGGTATCCCTGTTACAGCATTACTTTTATTGCGTTTTAAATTTTTAATGGAAGGATGAGTTCATGATAATCCAATGAAAAGGATGCATGGAGTAAAATTTCTAAACAATTCAAGTGTAACTGTTAAAATGTTTCTCTAGATCATTTCAATCAAAACTTTCCTTGTTTTGATGAAAATAGTCAAAATATTCAAGATTTTTGCATGACTTTTAAATTATTTGAAACAGAAAGTAAAAGCCCCAATCAAACCTCAAAAGCTCAAAAATCCATGTCTCTCAAATACCTGTCTCTTAAAACTTCCAACTTGTCCAAAAAGGTATATAATCTTTTAGCATTAAAAAAATGACCACTCATTTAAGATTTCTAATTGAGATGCTACATATCAATGTGGGGAATCAAATGAAAGGAACATTTTCTTCCTGTTTGAAAATTATGTTAAAAAATTCTAATAAGTTACTTTATGTTTTTTTTTTCTTTTCTTTTGAAATCTGAATTAAACCTGAAAACAAAACTACATTGATCAATTTCTGATGAAATCTATATAGTATTGAGACCACTTTTGTAGGTAATTTTGAAAAACATGATACATAATTATTATTTCTTTTCTTTAACTAGACTATCAGTCCATACGTTGATCAGATTTTATAATAATATAAGAATTTTTTATTATTTGGTATTAAAGAAGAATTGAAAAGCTTTTAGTTTGCAACTCACATACCTTAATTATATATTTTTATCATCTATGGCCGGTCTGTCAGCCATTGGGTTGATTATATTTTATTGTCATTGAGTTTATATTTGTTGTCTTTGAATATATAAATAGGTATAAAAATTGACAAAAATAATAATAAAAATAAAAAAGAATCAGTTTTTTTATTGTAATACTTACAGATTTAGGTAAACTTATTTTGTTTAGTCTGAGGGTGATCTATCAGTTATAGGCTGATAATATTTGAACTTTTATTTTTTAACATGATATTAGAATTAATACAAGTAATAGTTTGAATATAGAATAATGAAAATTTCAATTGATTGATGGTTGAGCTATCAATAAGTGGATCATATTTCTAACTTTAATTTTCCAATAATATAATATTTAAACTTAATAAAAGTACTGATTCAAAATTAATGCTAATGTACGAGTAGTTATCAAGGTTTTACAATTTTTATTATCATATTTGCAGCTTATATTTACTTGTTAATGTTTTTGTGCAAGTGTATGTGTACCCTTTTGTTTTGCAAAAGTTATCCAAAGTAGTGGATGTAATGGTGTGAAATGTACTATATTCGTATTTTTTGAGCTTATCTTTGCATCTAAATGAGTCGTTTTATAAGTTTCCAAGTGTTTCTACGTGTTTTCAAAGTCTATACTATTTTGTCCCATTTCCATGTGTTTGGAAACCTTTCTTTTAAGGACTAACTCACCTTTGAAATGAAGTTATAATCCCTGAAGGGATAATTTGTTAGTTTATAGTCGACTCCATTATTGAAAATTTAGGCATTAAAGGCTTCAAAAGACATTGCACATACAGACTAAAAAAGGATAAAATTACATTTAGAATATCTCTAGTCATTTCTAGGATGGATTAAACACTTTAACACTAGGTTTGAAATGCTAAATATAATTGGGGTACTAAAGGTTGTTCTCTTTACCATTATGTGCTGTTGTGCAGCTCTATTGTAATTCTAAAACGTCATAATAGGATTGTTATAACAGGCATAATTTTTATTAGAAGTTTTATTTATGGTTTTTATCTTTACCTTAATGCCTTGATCCACATATATGGTTGGTAGATTCTCTCAAAACTTGCAAACTAGTTTTATGAAAGCGTATCTGTGGATCAATTTTATAAATCCAACATGTTCCGTTTGCTCTGTCACTTCACAATTTTTCTTTCCTCTTTATGATTGAACTCTGAGCATTAAAATGCTTCACTGCACAAATTAAAGCTATAAGGTTATAGCCTTACACTAACCAAAACTTAAATTCTTTATTTAATAAAACCATTAGGGGTCATCACTGAAAAATCCTTGTACTGCTTAGATTTTCGAAGAAAATAAGAATAGAGAAAAGAGAAGCAGATGTGGATAGTACATGAACAACTCTTCTCCACAAGCTTTCCCTGTCAAAATATAGTATCAAATAGCACATGAACAACTATCACACCTCTCTGTTATATACTTTATCAATTTTAGAAATACCCTTCTTTGGAGTTAGAAAAACTACCTACCTTTGATAACAATGAATAAAATGGTTGTTATATCCTATAAACTTTATAAAAGAATAGGACTTCCAGCACTTCTCCTCAAGTTGGAGAATAAATGTCTACCTTACCCAACTTGTCTACAATCTCTGATAACGGGGCTAACGCACACAAAACATCTACTGGTGGTTGCTCTGTGGTAACATAAAGAGTAAAAATGTGACCAATCTTCAACTTGTCCTATAATAAAACGATGGTCTACCTCGATGTGCTTCATTTTACCGTGCTGGACTGGATTATAAGCAATACTAATGACAGCTTTGTTTTCATAACAAGATTTATAGGATCTCGAGTGTTGACTCTTAGATACGATAATGACAACTTGAGCCACAAAAGTTTATACACACAACAAGCCTTGGAACTATGACCTTCAAAGGTTTTTTGCTAATTCATAGAAATTTCTCTCAATTCTACATAATTATCAAAAAAAAAAAAAAAATTCTACATAACTAGAGGCCCAAAAAAAATCAAAGTTGAAATACAATTCCAAAGCACCTCCCAACCAGCTTCCTTATCTTCAAAGGTTCTCCGATTATGCTCAAGCCAGATAGACCAAACAACCACACCAGGCCAAGATTCCAAAGCACATTCTTTCTACCCTTAGCTTCCTTGCACCCCACCGAAATAGAAGGATACAGAAGCTACTAGATGGAACCGAAACCAAGTTAAATTTGGCACAGAAGAAAGCCCAACACCTATCCGCCACCACATAGTGCACCAACAAATGATCAACCGTCTCCTCAGCAATGCCACACATGCAGTGCCTATTAGGCAAAGACCAACCACGACTCTGCAAGTGATCAAGAGTGAGAATCCTGTCCTGTAAGCCCAACCAAAAGAAGAAAGCCACTTTAGAGGGGACCCTCCATTTCCAAACCACATCCTCTTGAGCGAAAGGGCCAAAATGAGGAGATAAAGACCTAAAGAAAGATCTGACCGAGAATCCCTTGTCACTCGCAAATCTCCAGCAACAAACATCACTCCCACCACTAACCTGAACAGAATGGAGAATCTGCAGCAGTTCCTCCAAACGTTCAACCTTTCTCTCAAACAGAAGCCTACAAAGTCTAACGTCCCAAAAAATAGACTCACCGTGTCTGCACGGAACATCTGCCACTGTCTCCTCCACTGAAAAAGCAATGGTAAAAATAGATGGGAATCTATCCTTCAGCGGGACTTCACCACACCACACATCATTCCAGAAGCTCACTCTTGAACTATCACCAATCTGAAAAAAAATAGCCTTACCAAAATAGGGACCAACACTAGAGATGGCCCTCCACATCCCCACCCCGTAGGCCCTAGAGGGTAATAAGGGAGCCCAATCACCCTAAGAACACCCAAATTTCCCAGCAATAACTCTTCTCCACAAACTTTCCCTGTCAACCCCAAACCGCCATAACCATTTACCCAAAAGGGCAATATTGAACTTGTCCACCCTTGTCACGCCCAGACCCCCTTCACTTTAGACCAACAAACAAGATCCCAAGACGCCCAATTATACTTCCCATTCCCCTCCTTATCACACCAAAGAAAACCTCTCTCTAATTTCTCCATCCTCGCCGCCACAGATGCTGGGACCAAAAGGACAGACATCAAATAAGTGGGCAGATCAGCAAAAGCCGATTTGAGCAAAGTCAATTTACCCCCTCTTACTTTCTCCAATTGGAGATTCTTACATTTTTGGTAGTTTCTATTGAAAGAATGGCACTTAGTCTTTCTCTCATTGCTTCTCAATCTATGAAATGCCTGTTTCTCATTAGGCAAAGAGAGAGACTGTGACGGCATGTTCTTAATAATGGAAAGACCATTATTAAATGGCGAACATTGAATGCCTTTATTTATCTTTTCATTACTTTCATAAAATTAGACATGGCATCGGGGAAGGGGTATGCACAAAATTAAGAGATAAATATGTGAGCCTCAAACATTGCATATTGATTAGATTTATGATATTGATAAAACACCTATCAGTTAATATGCAAAACTCATTATCCTACCTTATAATGTGTATGGCATCATAAGTTTGCAGCATGCTTATTGATGATGAAATTGGTTTAATCCTTGGCTTTTCCCTTTTCAGATGGCTCAATTGCCCGAGGGTATCACTGAATTACTGCATCATGAAAACCTAACTGTACCTTTGGTATGTGGATAAGCTGGCATATGTTATTTTTATTTCTTAACTGATCAGAAAAAGGAAATAGAAAAAAATAATAATTTCTTTCAGACTGCTTTATATTTTTCAGAACTTCAAATCAAGTTATGGTCCATGTCAACATTTATGTTATTTATGCGTGCAAGCGAAGGAGGTCCATTTAAATTCAGTGGTTGTTAGAAAGACCCTGGTTTTAAATTTCCCTAAATTTAGCAAAAAATTCCTTTCAGAAAGGCATTGAAATTTCCCTTATCTTAAACTATTTCTATATAATTTTTTACGAGAAATATGGAGAAATAGCAAAATTATCCTTGAAATTTATCGTGCTCCGAAGGTGTGAAATTTCCCTTGAAATCAAAATTTAAAACCAAAGTTAAAACTTATATTTTCTAAAATGGTAAGAACAAGAACTTGTATACATTGGAAACAAGTTCAGATGATGTCTGAAAAAGAATATGTAAAACTAAGGATTTTTTTTTTCCCCAGTATATATACACATACTGTTTATTTATTCAAATGTTCTATTTGATGGATTTTCAGATGAGCAAGCCTTAAAGGGTCAGTTCTAGGTTTCTGCTTTTCATAATTCGAATAGTTTGATTGTTGAGCTTTACTAAAAGTTTGAGATGTCAAATGTAGGTCTTTGGGTCCTTGAAAATTTTGAAATATTTATTAATTTGAATATAATAAGCTTGTCAATCACGTGTTTCAACTCTTCTTGCCTTTAAAGCAATTTTCTTTACCCCTTCGAGATCTGCCAATGCACTGGAAAAGTAAGGAAATGGCACAAACATTAGGATATGTTTGGTAATCCCAACAAAATTTGATTTTCGCCATTCTGATAAACAGAATGGCGAAAATCAAGAGCTTATATGCATAAGTTGTTACATTTTAGTACTCAGTTTGGAATATTTTTAAGGTATGGGTTATTAAATGGTGAAGAACCCGTTCATTCAAGTATATCAGAGAGCTGTAATGCAATTCACAGGTCTGAAAGTTTATAAATCATGCAAATCTCTTGTCATTAGTGGAGTTTTAATATTTATCATCATCCTGGTGAAAGCTTTCAACAATTGTTATTTTTAAGAGATTGGTTACTTAATCACATAGTCTATATTATTAATTATGAAAACCTTTTGAAATTTTTGTGTTTAGATTATAATTCTCATTACCATAAACAGTTCATGCTTGTATTTTCTTATACATTACTTGAGCTTCTAGCTTTATTTGTGAATGTGAATATTAGCTCCATTTCAATGAAATTGTGACCAAAGGTGTTCTTGCTATAGATATTAGCACTGGTAATATATGATCATATTTGTAGATCATTTAAGATTAAAATGAAGTTTTTCTTAATGTATCTTATTGTGTGTTAAATGTTTACAATGCATCCTAGTGATCCTGTATAATTACATAATATCATCCCAGATCAGGTTCAAGGATATGCACACTGGAAAACCACACTTGGGAAATAGAATTTGCTACACTTCTAGTTTCTGTTTAACGCAGTTTACTCATGAATCAACTAAATTGTGATCACCTTGTATGCTATGTGAGAAGCCATCTAAAAATCCTGCCTCGATACCCAAAGTGGACAACAGACAAACCTTCCCCCACCTCACCCCACAATTCATCTTAGGTGACTATACATGAAGGATAACCATTACTATGAAGGGACCCAAGAGGAGAATTTCAAGAAGAATTTAACTGTAAAATGATCTCTAACATCATTCCATTGACCCTTTAGCATGATTGAAACGCATATATCATGAGATCTGATGGTAGGGTCTTCTTGTTTAGAACATTTCTATGGATGAACTATAAATAACGTGATTTTGGTTTTTGTCTGTTTGTAACTTTGTTTTACTATATTTTGTGACCCTTAATACTTTTTCTTTGATAGCTTTAATTAAGTAAAAGGTAAATAGTATGCAATCATTAAACAAAAGTTGTGTCCAGGACTTCACCAACTAAAATGGTTCCTGTTTGCTAAAAGCAAGCTAGAATCCTTTTATATGCATCCAAGATCTCAATTGCATCTTGGTAACTTTGATGAAGAGATCTCACAAGATTCACAACTTTGTTTACCATCTGCGAATCCCAATGGTCAAGAGTTCCTTGTTAACCCACCTAATTACTAATAGGGAAACCCTCTCTACCATGACAAGTCAGGAAAGGAGGAAATATGGACTCATGCATCTAGTTAAAAGTGCTGATAGGTCTGGGATACGTATTCCTGTTCTCAAGTATGTACTCCTTAGTTGACAAGTTCAAGTATTAAATGTCCATCGAGTCTTGAGAAGATTTTTTATGGCATCCTTGATCTTAATTTTTATTTATTCCTCCGACAAATTCATGTAAAATGGTAACATGATAAGCATGCTTATGAATCTTACATTTCTTTAAACATCACAGAATAAGTTTTTGACTAACAAAGTGATTTCATAATTGGTTTTCACTTGAAGATCAAATGTGAAAATGTGATCATTCTTACAGCGACAAATGTTAATGAGCTGGACATGCAGTGGGATTGTCTAATTGAATTAACCAGCACTAGCGGTCCACTAAAGTTGATGGAACCATTTGTATTGAGGCGCCTGACTACAACCCTTTCAGATGTATGTGCAAGCCTTAATACTTCATATTGCTGTTTATGTATAGCTCACTTCAGCATCTGCTATCATGAAGATTTTACTCTTTGCAGTATATATATTCAAATTGTCTGTATTGGATTATGACAGTGAATAGATTTTGAGAAATATCCCTTTTTTTTTTTCTCTTTTTTACTGTTTTATTATATGATGCTTAGCTTCATTTGGCAATTCTTTGTTCCGTCTTACCTTCCATGGAATCAGGAATTATTCATTTGGACATAGAATTTGTTAAATTTCTTCATCGTTCTATTATTCTATTAGGTACATATAAAACATTATATCCTTGTTATGAGATATACTGAATACAGACATGTTGAACTTTTTGTTTTTGAATTATATGTAGATGCACGTCTTCCTACTGATGCATATTAATGAATATGTTTGTGCAATGGTGGTGGAATAAGCTGTAGGAATCCATGGAATCAGTATCTTGCTTTGACATAAAATATTTAAATGCTCTCTTTGCTACTCGATATATTGGTTTGATGATTGATGAGGGTATCAATCCCCTTCATAAATTCGTAAAGGATGCATGATTTGTTAGTTAATCTGTATAGAGTTTTGGAGCCATTTTAGTGTTAGGATTTTTTTTGTCCTTTTAGTTTTTCCTTTTGAGAATCTTTTTTCCTTCATTCTTTGTTCTCTTGTATTTTAGGTCTTTTTGGCTCAAGATGTTAATGACTATTTATGTTGTATGGACCATGGATTCTCTAAATGAGTGAAGTGCCATGGCAGACGCATGCCATATTTCAACACCCCCCAGATTCTGATCGATGCTTCTATTTTATTTTCTTTATTTGACTCATATTTAAGATTCTCAATAGGGAATCACTTCTACCCATTATAAAAGGTTTCTTGGTAGCAATTTAACATTATAAAGCTCATTTTTCTTTGTCTAAAGGTATATGATATATGTGAATTCGCGCTTATCATTGAATTGAAATTATTTCATTCTTCTATTATTATTTTTTACGCATAAGCGATTCCATGAATCATTTTTGTAGCCTTTCCAAATCCAACCACCTTATCCTTGTTTCAAATTTTCACAATTGTACTTGTAAAATGCAACATAGAAGAATACCATCTCATATTCTTCACTTTTGAGTGATCACATCAGGAGTAAGCTTAAGTTTGACATTGTAGAGGACCAGTATCGTCTCTCATTTGAATTTTTCTCGGTAAATCTAAAACTTCAGAATATGTTAGAAACAATTTTGTATAATTGTAGCAGCACTGAATGTACTCTTGGAATTGAATGTCTTATAAATATATCATACCTTGAAGTTTTTCTGAGAATCTCATTCATTTTTCTGTTGTGTTATGCAGCCAGAAACAGCTCAACCTCTGTCAAAGCTCTCCCTCGAATTCCCAGATGTTTACGTTGGTAAAATAACATTAAACTTGGATAGCATTCTCCAAAACATGTCAGAACCTTCTCTAAAGATTAAAAAACCTTACTATCTCTTCTAATTGTGATTCCTTGTAACGTCCAGGATGTTATCGTAAATCAAGACAAGGGCCTCTTATAATAAGTTTTCTGGGGAAGGCAAGGAATTCTGCAAGCTTATCAAAAAGTTTAGGTTTCCTTATAATTTTTTAACTTGGTAAAACTTACATAACAATGGTTGCAGGACTTGGCAAGGATAGAATTGGCAATGCAAGCACTGCACCAGAAGTTTCGTCCAGGGATATTCTCTGAAGACACCTGTGGCTGACTCCGTCTTGTTTAAAGTGCTGTTACCAAGCTCCAGCTCCCTGAGAAGCCAATTTAATGGCCACAACATTTGCTCGAGTTCCTATATTCTGCGCGATAAGTTCCCTCTTTTTCCCTATATAGATGGTAAGAGGAGATTCTTGGCATCGTCATCTGGGAAGGGAAAAGCAAGACATGTCCCAAGTCTTGGGCATTGCCCTTGAGAAAAATATTTATGTAGTTTTGGAAAAACTGGTGCAAAGGTTCCAGACTTTGTATACTTATAATTCAGTTAATTGGGAGAAGAAATAGGAAAGGATACAGGTTCACCTTTCTATTAACAAAATTGGAGCAAGAGTATATGCAATTCTACCTTCTTTTGTAGCCATTAGTTTATGTTGACTGATTCAAACCAGAAAAGCGGCTAGGTCGCTGGCAGAGTGGTTTGACCAGTGGGTCAAACTGAGTCATCGGTAATAATTAATTATAAATAAACAGAAATAGGAGAATTGAGGAAGTTACAAGCAATTGTGAAACATACTCTAGTGCAGTAATCCAGAACAAGTGGTATATAGTGTTAAACACCCAGTATTGATTAATGCGCATCCGCATGAACTAGTTTGCTTCAAAACCAGCCACCCTAAAAGCTACATGAGCCGACACCATCCAATTTTTCCAGTTCTGCTGGCATTCAATCTCAACCTAAAAGAGCTCCAAGCCCAGAACTCTTGTTTATCACCTGCACATCCTCACAGTTTTTCCCCAGTAATCCATACAAGAATATACTCTCCTGCTGAAATGGTGAAACCTTTTTCGATTTCTAACGATGATTTCACGAACAAATGCCTTTGAAATTAACTTGATGGCAGAGTGACAATCACTGCATACGCGAAGGTTCTGTCATAATTCTGATAGTAGACCCTGGAGTGCCCTTCAAGATTCCAAACGCAATGGCTAACTTCTCACTACGATACGTAACGGAATATTCCTTCTCTTCGTCGTCTATGTCAAACAATACTTGAGCTGGGTCTGGTTCATATCCTGCTTCTTTTAGTCTCTTGGTGATCTCTCCCAGTGTGGAGTATATGTGTTGGGTGTTGGGGTGAGACGTGTCCCCTGCAAAAAACTGATTTGTTGATCAGGATCAAGCAATAATAAAAAACACAGTGTCATGACCCGAACCCGATAGACCATTGGGCCCAGAGGGGTCCAGATAATGACCTTCACTTCCCGGGAGGGAGAGT
>JAUPMG010168344.1:0-10652 GCA_031762675.1 Pachysandra terminalis
TTATTTATGATTGCTAAAACCTTAGAAAACACTAGGTTTGATTAGAGGCACGAAGCCCTAGAAGAAACCCAGAAAATGGCTAAGTTTCTACGTTCAATAGTAGTCTTGGCAACTACCGAGCAACTACCGAAATCAGCAAAAATTGTGTGTTCTCTGGACATGCTACCGAGCTTCAGTAGCAGTGCTATCGAGCTTCTCGGTAGGATATTCGGCAGCTACCGAGTAGCTACCAAAATTGATAAAAATTGAGTACTCTCTGCACTAGCTACCGAGCCTCGATAGCTGAGCTACTGAGACCCTTGGTAGGAGACTCGGCAGCTACCGAGCAGCTACCGAAGTCCAATGCACCTCAAATTTTATGAGGGTGATCCTCATTGAGTTTTGCACTTGCCAATATGGATGGTTTGTGTGCAAAAGGACTAGATTTGGATGAATCATAGAAAGTGTAGGAGAATGTCCAAAACTCAGGGTTATTGGACTCATTAGAATGGTATATGAGGTGTTATCAACTCAAAGGTTTTGAATATGGTCTTAGGGCCTCAATATAAGATTAGTATGGTTAAAATTGGTCAAGTAGGACTAGATTGGGTGATTAGTGCTTTTAGCATCCAATGTTGACCTAGGTTTGACTTGGGTTGAATTTTGTATAACTTATGTTTGAATTTAATGATGTTGACTTGAATGTGAATGACTAATTGAGGGTACTGTGAGTTTCCAATATTATGTATGATATTTGTGTTGATTGACTTGAAATTGTGTTTTGGATAGGTGAGCTTCCACCGTGGGTGAAAGTCCTAAAGGTAATGCTTGGTAAGGGTGTATTCCACCGTGGGTGAAAGTTCCTAAAGAAAAGATTTGGTATGGGTGTATTCTACCATTGGTGAGAGTCCCTAAAGGAATGTCTGGTTATAAGTGAGCTTCCACCGTGGGTGCAAGTCCCTAAACAGAATGCGAGTATACTGGTGTATTCCACCATGAGTGCAAGTCTCTTAAGGAATATGAATGGTGGCTTTCCTTCATGGGTGCGAGGCCTTAAAAGAAAGGGTTACTAATACAGGTGGCTTTCTCTTTGAGTGAAAGTCCCTAAAAGAATGGACAGGTGGCTTCCTCCGTGGGTGAAAGTCCTTAAAAGTATGGCATGTTACTGGTCTATTCCACCGTGAGTGAAAGTCTCTTAAGGATTAAGAATGGTGTTTCTACCGTAGGTGCAACTCCCTAAAAGGATGGGTCGTATGGTCATGAGTTGGAGTGAGCATGTGACTGGGCGAGGCCTGGTGACACTCTACATTGCATTACATCTCATTTCACTCCATGCTTGCATCATACCTTGCATTACATTGCAATGTATTTGACTTAACTGTGTTGCATATAGATTATGACTTCTTGATTGTGAATGTGATTGTGATTGTGTCGCATTGGTGGTAGCAAGGTGGTACCTTGTGGTTACAGGTGTGTTTCCACCATGGGTGCAAGTCTCTAAAGGAAAGGATTGTACTGGTGGCTTTCTCTGTGGATGAAAGTCCCTAAAAGAATGGTTATGTGTTGTTTGCTTGTGAACATAGTGGAACTATGTATATGATTATGTACTTGTTTATGTGGTTAAGGGTGTACTTCCACCGTGGGTGTAAGTCCTTAAAGGAATGGTACATGAGACTTCATCCGTAGGTGCAAGTCCCTAAAGGAATGATTATGTCCTAGATATGTGATACGTGTTTATATGGTTAATTGGCCGTAGCATGGTGGGAGAATGTGGTATATGTTTGTATGTTGATTGGCCGTAGCATGGTGAAACCATGTGGTGCTTGTTGTGGAACATAGTTAGACTATGTGACGGTTGTGACTTTGTTGTTGTGTAACATGGTGGGACATGTGTACACTTGTATGACTGTTTGTCTAGAACATGGTAGAACCATGTGGAATCTGCTTGAACATGATGGGATCATGTAGGTAACCTTAACATAGTAGGACTATGGGGATTATGAAGTATTAATGATTATAATTTGATATGGTATGGTTTCCATGTGAATTGTGATTTACAAGATGATTATAATATTCATGCTGGTATATGAAATATAGTATGATGATATGATTAATACACATATGACTGTGATACTATATGTTGGGTGAAATGCATGAAACAAACTATATTGATTCATGCATAAATTAGGTATTGTAGTCTCGTAGGATTGCTCTACTAGGCTTCGGCTGATCCTTATCACTACAGGTGATCGGATTGTCTGAGTCTAGGCTGGCTTCTGGAGAGGAGAGTTTACTTTTGAGATACTTTTGGTTTTGAAACTACATGACTTACTTTATTTTATTTTAGTTTTATTTGGTTTGATCCTATGGAGGACGAAAATTGTAATAGATGATATTATGATTTCTTTACTGTATTTGTGGGTAGATAGCTCAGCATGCTTGGTTGGGCTATGGTTTTAATTTTGATAGACTTCTGCTGGTATTTATTCTGTGAGACTCTGATTGAACCAGGTAAGGATTGATGTTGTGACTGTTTATCCGTATCCACGTGGTGGGTCCGAAGGTTAGTTCCTTGGAATCCTCGAGATCCCATATCTCAGATTTGGGATGCAACATCGTCTTCGAGCCTTCTTCTACTTAGCGTACGTTTGCTAGTGGTACATCTGTAGGAGACACAACTCTCTGCGCTTACCATGGAGGATCTCCACAACATGCGGAAGGAGCTAGAGGATCCCTTAGTAGCCAGGATGAAGCTAGATTGGTTGACAATGCACTTGGACGCCATGGAGGAAGCCTTGGGACACCCTAACAAGTTATCGAGAGTTAAGGGTTTCTTCTTCTACCCGTAAGGACTTAGAGCCCCGCATATCATTCATGAGGCTAAGATCGAGGCATTGCGTGCCCAACTGGTAGGAGAAGAAGAAGAAGAGCTATTTGCTGTTAAAGCCAGACTGGCAGGTGGTTATGGTAGGCTTTCTGCTGTATGTTCTTGGATTAAGAGTAGTAAGTTCAGTTATGGTCCTTTACTAGCGGACCTTCTTGAGGTACCAACGGCATCGGATTGATGTAGATTGCTGGGTAGTAGCATAGATATCTATATTGTCAGTGTTCTTTTTTTTTTTTTTAAAGTATTTGACATTGTGCATGTAGTTAGAAACTCATATTGGTAGTGAAAGAATTTTCTCTTATTCATGAATTATCCCTATGGATCTAAGGACAATGATTGAACTATTCCTATGAACTCAAGCATAACATAAAAATGAAATAATCTAATCTAGTAAAGCGTTTACTCTTGGCTAGAGTAATTGCCATAGTAAAGTTTGATCCACTTGGCATTGATCGGATCATTAAGGGGTGTCCCATCCATCTGGCTCAGCATGTAGTAACTGCTTCCGGCAACTTTCCTTATGACATAGGCCATTTAGGAGCAAACTTGGGGGCCGACAGATTAGCGCGCACATGGGTGGCTGCCCTTAGTACTTTGTCTTCTTCTTTGAAGTCCCGACCACGGACCATCTTGTTACATACTCTCGAGATACGTGCGTAGTATGCAACTGCCTTTTCTTCCTCATTACTCCTTTCATTTGCTAGGTCGAGGTCTCGAACTCGTCCGCTGACCTCGTTAATATCATCGTCCTCTTGGGCTACTGCTAAGTCTATGCGTGCAGATGATACTTTGATTTCTACAGGCAAGACCGCGTCACTACCATAAACCAATGCAAACGGAGAATCCTGGGTGGCAGTTCTCTTTGAGATGCGGTACACCCATAGTGCTAAAGTAAGCGTCTCGTGCCATTTACCTCCTTGATCATGCACCATGTGTCTCAGAATTCTGACCATGGTCTTGTTGGTAGCTTCAGCTTGTCCATTCCCTTTTGGGTAGTAGGGAGTTGACCTGATGTGCTTGATGTTGTAGTGCTCTGTTAACAGTCTAATATCCTTGTTGACAAACGGAGTCCCGTTTTTGGACATTATCCTTTGGGGAATTCCAAACCTGCAAATGATATGATCTTGTATGAAGTTGCTAACTGCTGCTCCTGTGGCTTATTTCATAAGGATAGCCTCTACCCACTTGGCGTAATATTCTGTAGCCGTACGTATCCACATGTGACCGCCCGAGTTGGGACTAATAGGTCCTATTAGATCCAAGCCCCGTGAATGAAAGGACCAAGGCGTGGAGATATGTTGTAGCTCAACGTGTGGAGCATGAATCTTCTGGCCAAAGATTTGGCACTGATAGCAATGCTTTACGTACTCATGTTGAATTGTGGGCCAATAGTAACCTGTCTGCAACAGCTGGTCCAATAAGCGATGATAACCTTGTTGGGCGTCACAGTCGCCCGAGTATATTTCCTGCATTACATCTTCAGCCTCCTTCTTGGCCAGACATCTAAGTGGCCTTCCCGTCCAACTCTGGCGGTACATGAGATCCCTTGCCAAGAAGAACCTCTTGGCACGTCTCTTGAGTTTGGCCACCTCGACAGCATTGTTAGGGAGCTTGCCTCCAATCTTTGTTGGCCTCGGTGATGAACATACAACCATCACGGTTGTATTCACCATTACATCTTGGGCAATTTTGTTGTAGCTTATTGGCCTCGTTCATCATCTTGGGCCAGTAATAACTAGCTCTCTGTAGTCTTTGGTATAAGACTTCAACATCCTTCTATGAGCATTGCTGGTTGTGCATAGCGTGTAGTTGTTGTGTGGCCTCCTCCGGACCAAGGCATTGACTTAGCCGTATGATACAACTCTCCTCTCAAGTTCACATAGTTCTTTAGTTCCTTGATGGGGGTAATCGATATGTGTGGATTTTGCAAATCCTTGAAGACCTGAGTCCTCCAATCATCTCCTTCATCATCATGGACTTTCTCGGTGATGGTGACAGGTTTTGTCTGCTTAATAACTTCCACCTATCATGATGCTTTATCGAACTTAAGCCGGGCACCCAATGTGGCCAAGGTATCTGGTGGTGCACAGAGAATGCTCGAAGTCAACTGAGTCAAAATTCTACAGTAACCTCTGTGCTACAATCCGATATTGTGCCATAACTAGATCATTGACTGCGAATTCCCCTAGCATGTGCTTTATCACAAGGTCAAAATCACACTTCACTAGTAGGTTCCTTATTCCCATCTGCTTGGCCAGCAGTAATCCCAGGACTAGGGCTTCATATTCTGCCGAGTTGTTGGAACAAGGGAACTGTAGCTTGTATGCAGCAGATGTAGCTTCACCAGCTGGTGAAAGCATCACTACTTCTACTCCACCTTCTTCTCTTACTATGGAGCCATCAAATTGAAGGGTCTAGGACCCTGAATCAGCAACATATGCTACTTCAAAGGCATTCTCAGGATCGTCTTTTGAAATATAAGGATTAGCTGTGAAGGCAGCCATCAAGTTTGCAACAGCTTGGCTCCTTATCTTGGTAGGAGTGGTGCAACTCAAGTCATACTCTGACAGCAGGAATAGTCACTTAGCTATTCTCCCTGACAGAATAGGTGCAGATAGTAGGAACCTGATAGGGTTCAATTTGGTCATCAGCTGAATCTTATGAACCAATAAATAATGTCGGAACTTCTACACTGCGTGTACCAACGCTAAGCAGCTCTTCCCAGCCTTGGTGTATCTCATCTTAGGCCCTATTAGGGTTCGGCTGGTATAATAAACCTGGCTCTCTGCTCCCATATCCTCCTCCTGAGCTAGCAGTCCACCAACCGTATGCTCTGATGCCGCAAGGTATAACCTTATTATCTTTCCTTTCAATGGTGATGACATAGTAATGGAAGTAGTTATGTCTTGGTTTAGCTTTACGAAGGCATCCTCACACTCCGGTGTCCATACATATTTTGCTTTCTTCTTCAATAATGGAGTCATCGGGTGGATCTTGCTTGCTAAGCCTGGGATGAATCTCCTTAAGTATGACACTTTGCCTAGGAAACTTTTCAGTTCTTTTTGGTTCTTGGGAGGGAGCATACACTGTATCGCCTCTACTCTTGGTCGATCAATATCGATCCCGTGGTTGTGTACCAGAAATCCAAGAAGCTTGCCAGACGAAACGCCAAAGGCACATTTCATAGGATTCATCTTCAATTGATATTTACGGCACCTTTCAAACACCTTCTGAGGATATCAGTATGATGAGCTCGCTCTTTTGACTTCACGACCATGTCCTCGACATAGTCCTCGACTTCCTTATGCATCATATCGTTAAATATTGCAGTCATTGCCTGTTAATATGTAGCGCCTGCATTCTTAAGACTGAAGGGAATGACTGTGAAGTGGAAGTTGCCTATGGGTGTGCAGAATGTTGTCTTCTCCGCATCCTTGGCAGCCATCTTTATCTGGTTGTAGCCACTATACCCATCCATGAATGAGAACATCTCATTCCCTGCGATTGAATCGATTAACACATCCATATTCGGGAGCGGGAAATCATCCTTTAGGCATGCTTTGTTTAGGTCCCTGAAGTCTATACAACAGTGTATTTGACCATTCTTCTTCTTGACAGGAACAATATTAGCCATCCATGTCATTGTATGGGCTTCAATTAAATCGGCAGCTAACAACTTCAACACCTCTTCCGTTATTTCCAGCTCAACATCAGGCCGAAAAAGCCTAGCAGCTTGCTTGACTGGTCTATTGTCAGGGCTCACATTCAGCTTATGTACCACAAGGTTTGGATCCAATCCTGACATCCGAATACTCCCATGCAGAGACATCCCTGTATTCACGTAGAAGTGCTAGCAGTGCTGCCTTCTCACTGGCTTTTAGACTCTTGCTAATGAGGATATTCTTAATGGCTCCTGCCTCATCAGCTATATTGATCTCCTCCATGTCCTCAGTCACTGACTTCGATCCATCTTGCGGTACCTCTGGTGCCTCAACAGGATTGGTCCAGAGTTCTTCTACTGAAGAGCATAAGGATATCTTCGATGCTTCATCGGGTGGTGGAGTCTTCGCGAGTTGTTCCTCGCTGGACTCTTCACACCATCATAAGCGGTAGAAAAAACTGTCTTCTTCCCGCTGCACGCTTACACACTTAGCTTCTGGTTCCGCTTCATCTTTCTTGTTCTTCCTCTTACGTGAGGATTCTCCTTTCTCCTTACCAGATATCAAGTCTTCCCTAGGTAGGAGCTTTCCTCTTACTGATGCCACATGGGTTTCACCATCAGCAGCTATCTCATCAAAGAAGATAGCTTCCGCATAGTGGATCTCATTTCGATCAAAGGGGTTGATAGTGGCCTTCACTTTAATCTTCTTACCGCGCCATCACCCCTTCAAGCACTGCTGGTAAGTAGAAGGAACAACTTTGTACTTATGAACCCATGGTCTCCTCAGTAGCATATGATAGGACACATCCGCATCAACAACGTGAAATTTGGTTGACGACCGTATCGCCCCTACTGCCAAGTCAATGGTTATGTGTCCCATTGTCATGCATGTCTCATTGTTGAAGGATAGCACCTCCATTGGTTGCTTTACCATCCTCTTAGAAGGAATAGTTGCTGCTTGCAGGGTCTTGTAAGCATTGATGGATGAACCAGGATCAATCAGTGCTCTCTTGACCTCAACATTATTGATGGTTACTGACACATATAGTGGCCAATTATGCCTGGGGCAATCAGCTACTGCATCCTCATCTGAGAACTAATTGTTCCTGCCACTCCTTGACAGAATTTCTTAGGTCTAGTGCCCACAGAGAAACGATGCTCACCTAGCTGGGTAGTAACAGTAACAAGAGCATTTGTCATCTCCTTTCTTGCCAACAGGCTAAACCTCATCTCATTTTAAAACTTCTCAACCTTGGCATTAGAGCCCAAGCGTTGATACAAATTTTCCTTATCTTCTTCATCGAGCACCATCACCTCAGATGGTCGATCCATATCAACCTCCAGTATTGCATCCATGGCGTCACGATGAGTAGCAGCCAGGAGAGCTTCCTTGCCATGGTTAGGTAATGGATCATTATTTATCGACGCAGCTCCAGGAAACTCCAACAACCAATTGTTAATCTTCTTTTGAAATATCTTCCTTAGAGTAAAGCACTCTTTCGTCTTGTGTCCCACATGGCAATGAAACTGGCAATAGTCATCTCTTGCCTTATTATCCTTAGTCGGGGTACTCCTCGGCGGTGGTGGCACCACTACGCGATCTTTTTTCCACTCCTTAGAATCACTACGGCCTCCTTGACACTGCAAGGTAGCGGTGGAAGAGGCAGAAACTCCTCTTATAACCTCTATTATCACTGGATTCTTCTTTGGGACGTTTCTTCTTTTCGACCATCATGGTCTGTGAAGATGACTTCTCCTTGTTCTTCCATGCAACATCCCCTTTTAGAGCCATAGTACGTCTGGTATACCTTGCCGACTCATAAAGGCGAGAGAAAGTATCAATCTTCAAATTCTCTAGCACTAGACGGTAGTCTTTCATCATTCCTTCAATGCACATCTGTACTAGGTTGTCTTCCGTGGTTGTCTCTCGGCAGTCAGTTGCTAGGTCACGGAATCACCTCACATATGGCTCAAGTCCTTCATCAGACTTTTGCCTCTCCTTTCCTAACTTTATAAGAGTCAAACGTTCCTCCACAATAAAGTACTTTCGCAAGAAAGCTACTTTCATCTCCTCCCAGTTAAGGATAGATTCGTGGGGAATATTATCATACCAAGTGTAGACACGATCAATGAGAAATCGAGAGAACTCCCCCGGCTTCAGTTCATCATCACCTACAAATGCTCCCATAGCACCGGTGATTTTGGTCACATGTTCTTTCGCATTCCTTGATCATCCCTTGGATTATGGCATGAAAAACGGTACTACATACCCTACAAGATATGGCTTCTTCATGATTGCCATCGGGTACGGAGGTCTGGTGTCGATGCTAAACTCAATAGACTTCTTGTTCTCCCATATCACCTTAATGAATCTTCGATCCGAGGGTCGTAGAAGCTTGATCTCGAATCGATCTTCAATAACTCGTTCTTCAGTGCTTGTTATAGGCCAAAGTAGTTTTGGAAGAATGTTCTTGTTTGTGGACTCTCCTTGTTCGGATGTGTTTATCTCCTTGATGAATCTTCAATCCGAGGGCCGTAGAAACTTGATCTTGAATCAATCTTCAATAACTTGTTCTTCAGCACTTGTTGTAGGCCAAAATAGTTGGAGAAGAGTCTTCTTGTTTGTGGACTCTCCTTGTCCGGATGTGTTTATTTCCTTTCTTCTTAGTGTAAGAAAGAAAGAATTCATGAAGGATTTTTGATGTAGACTTGAGTGAGCTTTCTTAATGTCTTCTAAGAATTTCTTCCGAGTTTCTCCAAGCTTCAAAGCTTTCTTCTGGCTTCTAGATTTCTGATCCTTGAGAGCTTTTGTGTATGGAGCTCTATTTATAGGCAAGAGGTGAGGGTGTCCTTCCTTGTTATGGATACTTCCTTTGATTGGGAATTTTCATGTAGAGAAGATTGAATTCTCCTACTTTAGCAATAAACTTATTTGATTGCAACTTACCATTGTAAAGGGGATTTGACCATTTGATTTGAAGTCTTCCATATTAAGAGGACTTGTGTACCTCAAATTTGGAAGTAATTTAAATTGATTGAATTATGCTATTTTAGGGGATCTTTTGCCCTTAATTTAGCATGATTTAATATCAGTTGTGTTTCCTAATATTTTTTGCCACCTAAGAGAATATGACATTCCTTATTTTTTTGTTACATGTTGATTCTCCATAAGATGGGCTTTAGTCACATGTTTGGCTTGTGACTTTTCTTGTGGGCCCACATTTAGTTGTTGGGACGAACTTGTATATGTGTGTCTCGGTCCATATCTGGTAATGGACGGGCAGGATTATCACTTTTTATTTACCCAGGTCCACATCTTGACTTGGCTTGTTAGGTTTTGACCGTTGATTAGTTAACTTTGACTTGGATGACCCTAAATTTTAGTGTCTACAAATGCCCCAACTTCAAGGATCTGTTTGTGTATATGCTTGTCATGTATTGAAGGCAGGTTTTGAAGTATTTTTATTTTTTATTTTTAAGCATGTGATTGGAATACGCATCATAATATGTATTCTCCCACAACTATTTGGTAACATCCTTTAGAGAATGAAACGCTTTCTGTAAGCATGTGATTGGGATACACATTGAGATGACATATATATTCTCCCAACATTATTTAATAATTTCCTGTAGAGAATGAAACACTTTCCCTAAGCATATGATTGGGATATACATATCATGACATATATTTTCCCACATTATTAACTTCCTTTGGAGAATGAAAAACTATTCCTAAGCATGTAATTGGGATGCACACCTCATGACATATATATTCTCCCACCATTATTTAGTAAGTTCCTTTGGTAAAACACTTTCCCTAAGCACGTGATTGGGGAAAGTTTTTTATTCTCCAAAGGAAGTTACTATATATAGTATGATTTTATCTGATTTCGTAGGAAGCATGAAACACTTTCTTGTATTCTGAAAATTTATAGAATAACTATTGGTCTGGATTATAAATTATGAAGTGCATGAAGTCATTTTTATATTTATTTATATGCCTTTGCTCGTTAGGAACATAACACAAGTCGTTTCAACAGATTTCATCAAGAATTGATTTAATTATGAATAAATTACTGAGCATGTGTTAAAAATCTGAAAACCCAGAAACAGAACCTGCAACTT
>JAUPMG010168355.1:0-10652 GCA_031762675.1 Pachysandra terminalis
AACGTGAAACCTGAAACAATAGTGAGAAGAAGACTTTGAAAGAGAAAGAGAGAGATCTTCAAACCTGTGAGGTTTTATTGTTCTGTGACTGCATTCACTCCCCTTCCTCAGTTATTACAATCCCTCCTTCCTTCTTGCCCTTCTCTTTGTCTTCTCCGTAGGTTAAGATTGACAAGGAACGCTCTTAACAGAACGGCTGCAGGACGGTTTATGCTGTCTTGAAACAGAATTTCTACCTTATTCTCTAATCTGATGAGTGTATTGGTCTGAATGTATTAATCGTCCATCTCTTCTAATATATTTAACCTTTTACAAATCCGTCATCACCAACATCTATTAAATCTATCACTTTGTCCAAATTTCTTCCAAGGAGAAAGGATGGTAAGCACCAATCCGGGTTGACATGAGGGATCCATTTTGAGTCCATAATGCTTATGCTTCTTTCATTGTTAACTTTTCAACCTCTTTTCAACCTATTCCTTGTAAGAGTGTGGTGTTGACTCTGCATACACCCTACAAAGCTATAGAATCAGAATTCGTTGGTGATGTGTAAGAAATGAGTTGTTCTTGAGATATTTAGACCTCACAAATTCAATCCAAAGGGTCTTGTGTCGTTGCATTAACGCCCACTCGCTTTTGCGAAGTGTATCCTCATTCAATAAATCTGCTATCTTGATGTTTAAACTCTCTCTCTCTCTCTCTGCAGATACAAATTTCCCACGATTAAAATAATCAAACGCTAAACGTAGTCGACAAATTCAAACTTTATTGATTTATGAATTTAATGAGTACAACTTTCTTTTTTGTCCCTTTCCAACTTTCAGCAAAGAACAGGATAATCTGATTCTCTATTGATTGAACAGTGAGGGGCCGCTTGGCTTGATCCGATTTGCACATTTTGATGGCAATGATGGAGTCGTTAGCTTAATCTAAACCGTAGATTTCAATGGCAATGATGAGATCATCGATCGTACAATAAATAAACCTTTCAGCTAAATCCAAACCGTACATTTTGATGATGACGGTGAGGCCGTTGGCTTAAACCGATTTGCACACTTTGATGGCGATGACGGGGCCATTGGCTTAATCTGAACCGTAGATTTTGATGGTGATGATGATGATTGTTGATCGTACAGTAAAGGAACCGTTTGGCTTAATCCAAATCGTACACTTTGATAGTGATAACGATAATCGTCGATTGTATGGTAAAGGATCTATATTTGGCTTAATCCAAATCGCACGCTTTGATGATGATGGCGGGGCCGTTGGCTTAATCCGAATTACACATTTTGATGATAATGACGGAGCCGTCAGGTTAATCTGAACCGTAGATTTCGATGACCACGATAATGATCGTTGATTGTACGATAATGGGGCTATTTAACTTGATCCACACAGTAGACTTTGATGACAACAATGATGTTTGTTGATCATACAATGATGCAACCCTTGCCTTAATCCAAACCGTGTAATTTGATGTGGGGTCAAGCCTTGCCGATTCACTAACGTGCTTGGATGGATGAACCTTTAGGATTGATTTCAAACTTGCTTGATCTCTAATTGTTGATGATGGTGTTGTGGCTTTGAAACTTGTTGTCAACAAGTTCTTGGATAGATGATCTCGAGTTTACCATGATAGTTGGAAGAGATCAATTGCTTGCTTTGAGTGAGAGGATCCTTTCTATGATCTCCAACATGTTATCCTTGTGTTGATTCTGGTCTAGCCTCTAGAATAGACCTTGATGTGTGCCTTCAAACAACGGTTGGATCAGCATGATAAGAATCTAAGCAAATCACAGATTCTTCCTTTATTTTCCTTTCTCTCTCTCTAAGATGTATTCAAAGATTGATTCATTATCCAAGAGAGAGAAAGTCTTGCCTAGAAAAAGACTTCTTCTTCCTAGCTCTTTTCTTTCAAATGACTAGCCTACTCCTTTATGCACAACTCTTATTTTTCCTTATGAGAAAAATTCAGCCTTCTCTTTTACACGACCACCTTTTTTTTTTTTTTCTGTGTATTCTCTCTCGTTTCAATCCAACTAAGTCCTCCCTTTCTTACACGATCAGCCACTCTTTTTATGGCCACTTCTTTAGATTTTGAATTCTTTCTCCTTTTAATCCTTTCCAACTTTCAAGAGACCTTCTCTTATTGCTTTTGATTATTTCCATTCTAAAAACAATCATTCCAAACTCTTGAGATCCTAATCCCTTAAGCAAGACAAATTTATAATTCAATATTTCTGTTTTAGCTAAGTTACAGATTAAGAAATTATTTGTTTATATTGTAGAATAGGACTATTGTATTATCTTGCACCTCTAACATCCAATGGTCTAAATTTCCCTAAAATAATCATGTCTACACTCTCCTTGACTTTGCATAACATCTCCCATCATATATTGTGCAAAGCCTTGAATTTATTTGGCTTAAACCATATGAAATCCCTCATAGTTCTGTCAAAGATTTCTGTAAATGATACTGGGAACTTCAAGCAAGCCATCATATGTAAAGGTCGGATAATAAGAACTGAGTTCACTAAGCATGTTTTGTCAGCTTGTGTGAGGGTCTTAGCTTTCCATTTATGACCCTTTTAGAGGCATTTGGAGTAGTGAAAAGACTGGATTTGGTAAGTTTAACCTAGTGTCCAGCTTCATTGCAAAATGTTGTAATTATGTTTTTTAGCTTGGCTATTTCGACACTGTTGGTGCGACTAAATAAAAGTAGGTCATCTGTGTACATCAGATGGGACATAGCTTGACAAGTTATATATATATATATATATATATATATATATATTAATTCCATACAGCTGACTTAAGTGCTAATGATAACACCTGCTAGGTTGGGATGAATAAATAAGGGGATAGCGGGTCTCCTTGTCTCAATTCCCTATCCCGATAAATCAATCTAGATGGTGAATCATCAATTAAGACCACATACGTAGTAGAATACCACACTTCATCATTAATTGCACCCAAGTTTGTTGAAACCAAATGCTATTAGTCTTTTGGAGGAGCAAAAAAATTAATTCTATCATATGTTTTACTTTGGTTTAGTTTTAGTACACAAGGCCCTGATTTTCCTTTTTTCTTACGACTAATCGTGGGGTATATTTCCATTATCGCCAAGATACTATCATGAATAGACCGTTTGGGGATGTTGAATAAATTGATAGATCAACCCGGTTGGTCCACTAGGATGGGTCGACCCATGTCCCTACTAGGGACATCCACATTAGAAAGTTGGCCTGATGTGGGACCCCCTCCTAATCCTTAGTGTATTAGGAGAGTTAGTTCTCATCTGGGGAAGTTGGCCTGATGTGGGACCCTCTCCTAATCCTTAGTGTATTAGGAGAGTTAGTTCTCATCTGGGAGTTGAATACAGGCTTCTATATAGAGAAGCCTCGTCTTTCGTAGAGAAAACACTACATACGTGAAATCCAAAATTGAGACTCTCTCTCTCTCTCTCTCTCTCTCTCTCTCTCTCTCTCTTCATCTCTTCTTCCTTTTAAAGATTTGGTTTGCTTCTAGGGTTCCATACGATAGCCCTTGGTTGATTGAGTATGGACATCCTTGTGTGGTACTAGCAATCACACATATATTGACGTGAGATGATATTCGATTCATGATCGAGTTCTTCCGCTGTAGATCTGGATTTGTGTATAGAGAGGTACATGATCTGGTTCGTTATTACCTTCGGGGGATGAAGGCACTTTAGTATGGCGATGTTAATTTCTCCATCAGAGGCTCAAGTCTATTCACAATAATTCTTGAGATTATTTTATACACAAAATTGCATTGGCTTATTAAACTTAGACACAAGTCTTGGGTGATCTACTTTGGGAATTAAAGTGATGAACTTGTGGTGGTAAATAGTCAAACCTAAAAAATTCTGGACATACAATATCCCAATAGTCTTCGTGAAAAATTCCTGATACCCATTTTCAACGGTCCAAGTTGAGATACATATGCGAGATCGATTGTTCTCCTCATTAATGCCAGCTTGGATTAAATCAATTAGTTCAAAGGAATTAGACTTGTCATTCATAACATATATGGACTCAAAATGATTGACAAAGTACTCTATTTCCTCCAGATCTGAAATTTCTTCATTGTTAAGGCCCTTGATCTTTGTAATTTGGTTTCGATTGATCATATCATCCTTAATATCACAGGAAAAAATACATGTTTTGGTGACTCGGACTAGAAAATCCTTCTCCAATTTTATAAACCTAACAACTAAGGCTAAAACTACAGTATAGGAAAAACAAACTTTTTCTATATGTACAGAAAAAGTAAGTTAAAAAGGTTAACCATTTTCCAGTGTTGAATGCATCTGATGCACCCCTCGCCAGTGTAATGTACCGTGAATTTACAGACAAGTGCACCCATGTCACATCCCAAATCCGGGTCCCCCTTATCGAGGTGCATGTGAATTCCGAGATGTAACCTCATCCAAGGGGTGATATATCAAACCATAAGCAGAAAAATAATAAACGAAGTAATTAATCAATTAAAAATAAGACTCAAATTACTATTACAATCCATAATTCAAATCAATATCAAAGTAACACCATAATCTAAAAAATAAATTCCTACTAACTATTACATCAAAACCAATGCCATAATAAAATCTCTAATAAATCTAATCTACTAGTTTTCATCTTCATCAATCTTCAAGCTAATCCATTCTTGCAAAATAATCTAGAGGGGGTAAACTATTGAAAAATCTTTGTGAGTAACAAGTGCCATGGAATTTCCTAATGAAGCATTAGGCTCCATGACTTCACATACATCACACACATCATACAATTCATGCATACACGCTATACCTCTTGCTATTAAGACTTCCGAAATACGAAATGAGAACGCAGTACCACAAAGAAAGGCACCTGCTTCATTACTATATACAACACTGGCACTAGCTTTCCCAGGAAATCCTTTGACTGCACCATCAAAGTTGATCTTCACAAACCCCATTTGCGGAGATAACCAAATGATGTGAATCTCCTCAAAAATAGAGTGATGAAGAGAAGCACGATTAGACCCAAGTAGAAGGTCAGAATTTAGTTGAAGCATCTGCAAATAGGAAAGTGTTAGTAACATTAGGAGGTTCTCCTTCAAAAATTACTTTGCCCAAAAAAAATTAGCAACCAAAGAAGGAAAGTGTGTTCTTTGTTTAGGAATTGTATCAACAGCAGTGTTGAGCATATTTGAGATCCATTGATGCATGGTACTAAGATTTGAAGTATCAAATCTTCCACCATTGCTGTGAACCAAACAGCCCTTGAAAAAGGACATCCAACGAACAGATGAACATGGTGTACATAGCTTGAATTACACATATAACATTCCAAGCTCAACTTACCCAATCTTTGACTTAAAAGATCACTAGTAGGGAGTACGTTGTGAGCACACTTCCAAATGAATATACGTACCTTTTGGGGACATGATGTATGCCAAATTTGCTTCCACAATTTATCATTTTCAGTAGGGACCAAAGTATTCTGAATGAGATTATATGCTGAAGCAACAATATATTTACCCGAGGGAGTACCACTCCTGACGAGTGAATCACGAGACATGGTATTAGCAATCGGAATTGCTTTGATGATTGCCGCAATCTCATAAGGCCAAAGTCTATCGATTAAGGCCGTATTCTAGATTTGAAATTCTTGCACAATGAGATCAGAAACATACACAACACTATCAATGTGAGCACAGGCTAAAATCCAAGAATGTGCTTGGCTCCAAGGAACCCATCTATGATCCTTAATTAAAATAGATTAGCCACAATCCAACTCATATCAAATACAACCATATCTATTGAAGAAAAATGAAGAATGAGTTACTTGTGCAGAGCTCAAAAACAGAAGAGAGAAGAACTTCACTTGTATTCTCTTGA
This sequence comes from Pachysandra terminalis, assembly GCA_031762675.1. Classification (NCBI taxonomy): domain Eukaryota; kingdom Viridiplantae; phylum Streptophyta; class Magnoliopsida; order Buxales; family Buxaceae; genus Pachysandra; species Pachysandra terminalis. The sequence continues at coordinate 5,903 of JAUPMG010168355.1, forward strand.
TTTCTCTTCTTGATTGAATACTTTGGAGACACACATCATCCCCTTTTATAGTATTCTCAATACATATATTTCAAAGGACCTTAACTACAAAGATAAATGTTCTACTCTAGAAAATGTAAATACATTCCTAGTAACCTTCAAATACATTCTTGACTCTTCAAAAAACTCAACACTATTCATGAACATTCTAGAAAGTGCATTAATTCCAACACTCCCCCTTAATGTACTTTTGGCTCTACTCCAAGCATCTTTCTGAAATAGTAAAGCTTTTCCTTTGGTAATCCCTTTGTGAAAGTATCAGCCATTTGTTCATTCGATCTGCAAAACTTCAAACTTATCTCTCCATTTGCTATTTCCTCACGGATGAAATGATGCTTTATAGCAATGTGCATTGTCTTGTTGTGAAACACAGAATTTTTAGCAATCGAAATCGCTAACTTGTTATCACAAAAAATTATTGTTGCTTCATTTTGTTGCTCTCCCAAATCTTCAAGAATTTTTCTTAACCAAATGGCTTGACTAGTGGCAGCTGCTGCAACATATTCTGCTTCTGCTGATGATTGTGCAACAGTTTTTTGCTTCCTTGATGACCTTGAGCAGGCACTTGATCCAAGTGAGAAAACAAATCCAGAAGTACTTTTCATATCATCCAAAGATCCTGCCCAATCATTGTTTGCGAATCCAAATTACTTCGAATCTTCAGTTGATTTGTACCTGATTCCATAATCAATGGTTCCCTACAAATATCTCAAAATTCTTTTAGCAGTACTGAAATGATTTTTTACTTGGGTTTTGCATATAACTAGAGATTAAACTTGCAGCAAACATGACATCAGGCCTTGTTATAGTAAGATACAGTAAACTTCCATCGACCTTTTCTTCTTCATATTCTTTCTGAAGCTTTTCATTTTGAATCAACGGTGTATTAACAGACTTGCAATCTGACATTCAAAACTTTTCAAGCAATTTCTCAATATGTCTTTGTGAGATGAATATGCCATCACACTTTTGATCCATTTCAACTCCAAGAAAATAATGCATTAAACCGATGCCATTCATCTCATATGTTCTCATCATATCTTTCTTTAAATATTGCAACATCTTTTCATCATTTCTAGTAAAAACAAGGTCATCCACATATAATGCCACAATAAGAATGTTAGACGTACCTTGGCCTTTTACATAAAGTGTAGGCTCACTAGTACTCTTCTGAAATCCATTGCTTAGAAAATAAGCATCAATTTGGCTGTATCATGTTCTAGGTGCTTGCTTTAGCCCATAAAGCCTTATTCAACTTGTATACCTTGTCTTCTTGTTCTTTGGCCACAAACCCTTGTGGTTGCTCAACATAAATTTCTTCATCCAAAACCCCATTAAGAAAAGCAGATTTAACATCAAGTTGATAAATCAACCATTTCTTATGTGCAGCTAAAAGCAATTAAAGTTCTAATTGTTTTGTCATGAACCAAACCAGAAAATCCCAATTTTTGAGATTCTGATTTATTTGTAACTCTTACCCCATATCTCTATGAGAGTGAATCACAATGGTCAAAACATAAGTGGAAGTTAATTACAGTTCTAATAAGATATAAGTAACTAAAAATACAAAATCTAAAACTGATAAGTTCTAAGAAAATGAAAGTCTAACTCTAGACTAGTACTAAGGTCCTATCAGAGTGCTATACCCAAACCAGGTACTCTCTCGTCGACCAAGCTCATCGGATCGGAAGGTCCTCCCTCGACTCCAAACTCCTCAGCTGCCAACACAACTAAAGAACCTGAAATGTTATTGCTAGAAAGCATGAGCTACACTAGCCAGTAAGTAAATAACTTCATAAGTGTGCATGATTAATTTAGATTCAAGACATTACTCAATATTTCCAGTCCATACAATAAAAAGATCATAAAAAGAAAAGATGCATGTAGTCAATTATTAATTATGCATGTTGTGCACCTATATACAATAATCACCAAGGTGAACTAACAAATAGTCTAGTATGTAATGCAAAAATGCAGTCTGTCAGTATGTACAAGATGGCATGTTTCCTCCTGATCCCGTCTCTATCCGGGGTGTCCCAACAACCGGAATGCGCCCAGGATGTTCCAGCAACCTGAAATCATCCCCCGTCGTAACGGTCTAAGGAATATGACTATTCTATGTGTACAACACAGTTTTAAGGGCTTTCAACCTAGGAGTCACAATCGCCTCACCTTATTTTTGATCAGTGGTAAGAATACCGAGACTTGCACCCACGTGCGGCTCCCCTAGGAAAACATGACACTTGACATACTACAGAGCTCTCTCTCTCTCTCTCTCTCTCTCTCTCTCTCTATGATATCACATCCAAGCTTACATCAATGTGAGGATCCTTGGGTTCAAAGCTCTTAGGCCATAAGAGAGTCTATTGGGGTAGCTAATCCCTCAACTTATCCTTGCCAGTCTTCTCACTAGACGTGGGGTTTACGTCACTCTCATTTCAATTACGAGACACAACCGTGTGGTCTCGGATAACAGGGTATTTCTCTTGACCAAGTTATGGTCTCGAATCAATGCTGTGCAAGTGAAGAGGTGCACGCTAGCTAAGCAGTCAATTCGTAGTGTACAAGGTGTAATTACAACAAATAAGTGTGCACTCAAATCTCACATGAAATACAAGTCATCATTCAAGTAACACAACATAGGTCCTTTGAGAAGCAATCATATAAGATTAACTAAGCATTCACGTTTAATGTGCCAAAAGTATCATCAGTTATAAGTGTATTGATCATCTCAAGCCTAGAAATCATATTTTATCAACACATGGAAACGGATCCATAGAGAGGCAAGTGCAAGAACAATCACATTTGCACTCCATATGACATTATGTTTGGCAAAATTAGATCAATTCTAAGTTATGCTCAAAGTTCCCAATCATTCGGAACAAATAAAAGGGAAAAGACTAAGTCCCAAAGACATTACTCAACATGGGCTTCATGAATAAACAACTACACTAAATAATGATAAACTCGTACAAACAACATCAAATCCAATTTAATTAGGTAAGAACATGTTCATATATGAAATTCTAGTCAAAAGGGACAATCTGGGTGTTTCAGCGCACCTAAGTCATCTTCGGGGCCCTCTTCGGCTCGCCTAACTGAGATTCGGCGACCATTCCAGGGAATACATTCTTGGCGACCTATTCGGCGCCCTCTTCGGCTCGCTAAACAGAAAATCTAGGTTGACACCCATACACTAAAATGGTCATAACTTCCGGCACACAACTCCGATTTGCTTCAAACTTGTTTTGTTGGATTCGTGACGAAAAAAGGAATCCAACCATATTAAATTTGCTGAAATATGAGTTCGGTGAACTTCTCGGTGAGCCGAGATCGAGGTCACCGGAACAATTCCTGGTGCTAGGCGAAGCGTTAGGCACACCGAGGAGGTCGTCGAACGTCACGAACTAGCCAAAACAAGGGGGTTTTCACTCCAAATGAAGATACAACAAAGGGGAAAACATTATGCATGCATTATCAAGTCAAATCCACTCACATTCCATCCCAATAACATGGTTCTTCCATAATATGCAAATTAAGACATTCAAATCCATTTCCTTAACAAACGAGACTTGCATGAACTCGAAGATAAGAGAAATGATCAAGAGTCCATTTCAATCAATGAACAAGAATGAAGGTATCTACTTACCTTAGCAAGATGCAAGCGAGAAATATGAAAATCCAAGCATGCAAGACCCTCTTCCTCTTCTTCAACCTCCAAGCTTCAAAACCCTCCAACAAGAGAGAACATGAGATTCTCTTGTGTTTGGGACAAATAAGGAGACCCCTTGTCTCAAGATTCCTCTCAAACCAAATCTTGACCCTCCATTACAAACCACCACATCCTAGATCATTGGATTAGAGGGTTGGTGGGAGATGGGATTCCCACCACCAACTCTCACTCTACCTCAATCTCAACCACACAAACAAGCACATTAAATCTTAACCACACAAACAAACATAAATGCTCAATTGAATCTTAACCATCCATCACAAACTTGATCTAAATGAACAAACACAAATTCAAACACTTAAAATGGGCCATGCTACTGTGTGTAGCACCAAGGACTAAAAAGCACAATACATACGATCGCGTGGTCGGATTTAACCCGATTGGTGATCCAAACAAGGGAAAGAATAATCACATGGTTTAAAATATAATTATGCAAAAATCAAAAGGATAAAACCGACACATTATGTTATTTCCTATTTAACTGCGAAATTAGGTTATCTAACCCATTCTGCTTCCTGAGTTAAACTGGCTGACCTAATCTGTTTTAGTGACTTAAAGAATTTCTAGTGTGGCTTATGGAATCAAGGATTTTAAGTTTTCTAATCCGAATTAATCAAGTTATTACATGTTTCCATTCTAGCAACTGGAGCACGTGTTCATGATAATCAATACATGGCATTTGTGTGTAGCCTTTTGCTACAAGTCGAGCCTTGTACTTTTGTATAGTACCATTAGGATTCATCTTGCATTTGTAGATCCATTTGACCCCCATGACATCTCTTTCTTGAGGACGTTTCATAAGCTTCTATGTATTGTTCTTCTCAATCGCATCAAATACTTCTTTCATAGCCTTGACCCAAGTTTCTTACCGTACCGCTTCTTCAAAACATTCTGGCTCTATTGTACAAAAATTGCACCTTTGATAGATATCACTTAGACTCCGCATCTTCTTTGGGGGACTTTCTGGAGATAATCTAT
>JAUPMG010168377.1:0-10652 GCA_031762675.1 Pachysandra terminalis
TGTTAAGAGTTGAATGTGGATGTTATATTATCTAGGTTAAGTTCTTGCTCTTAATGTATTGCTTGATCCTTGAGATTTCTTGAGTAAACATTACATGTTATTTGATTTGTTTGTAATGTGAATCGCTTGTGATTAGACTCTTTTTTTGACCAAAATCAATCCTAAGAAGATGACCTAGGTGGAGAAGTTCCAGAAAACCCAAGTGTTGGAGCGAACTGGGGCGAAAAATCCCAAATGGCGTTCTTCGGTGCGCTGACGGCACTCACCGACGCAGATAGGTGCAGGCGTGTCCCTGTTGGTGAGTGGGTCGGTCCACCGTCGGACTAGCCGACAGTGTATGGATTTCGGTGTGTTTGCCAGTGGGTGGTCGACACGGCGACGGACCCACCGACACCGTCGGTGGATGAGTCAGTGGCATCGACGAACCCACCGACGGTGTTGGACTTAGGCATATAGATGTGGACTTGGTTGGGGGGTCGTCGGTGGCACCGACGGACCCGCCGAAGGATATGATGGGAGGGTGTCGGTGACACTGACCACACCCACCTATGAGACTTGGCCTAGGAGGTCTGATGTGGTCGGTGAGTCGTCGATGGAACCGACGGTACTCGCCGACGGAGACCGAATGTGGGTGGTCGGTGATACCGACGGCACCCACCCAGGGGACTTTGGTTTTGGTTTAGAACCGTGGCCGGTGGCACCGAATACACCCACCAATGGGTGTCGGTGGCACCGATAAACACTGACGGACTCACCGACGGAGACTTCGGTGGGTCGTCGGTGGCACCGACGGACTCACCGACAGTGGCTTGTTTTAGCTTGGACCTGTGATCGATGGTGGTGGGTCCGCCGGTGGACCCACCAACATTGAGTTAGTCTGGCTTAGACCCTTGGCCGATGGATGGTCGGTGAGACCGACGGCACCCACCGAGGAGACCGTCGGGGAGTCATCGATCTGCCAACGGACTTGCCGACAGAGACTTTGATCTGTTTTTCTTGTTTCGCCGGTGGGCGGTCGGTGGCACCGACGGCACCCACCGACAGTGGCTGTTTGAGCATTTCTGGGAGCCCTCGAGTGGGGAATGGACCCCGGGACTTGACTTATTGTTGTGCTATGTCATTTGAGTTATTGTTCATACTAGATATGTATGAGGAGTGTGATTGTGGTGAATCACACAATTACATCTTTGTACTTGGCCATTGTGGTGCAACCTTGTTTGAGTCATAAACTCATACTAGATTGTATGATGGTGTAGGTTGTTGGTAATATGATCTTGTATGATGATGCGATTTGGATGCGAATGTGAATGGACTAGTATGATGAAACTAGAACCAATACCTATGCATGACCCCTAGTACATCATGCTTAGTTAATCTATGGACGAATGCGTATTTAAATTGATGCAGTTATGTGCAGAATGCCATACTTGCATTTCAATTATCCATGCTTGAGTATATGGATGTGATGAATGGACATATCTTGATTCAGTGATGGCCGTCCACTTAATGTATATGTAGCATATCATGTAGCTGATTGCTAGTATCATTCATGTAATGGACATGCATGAATGATCAGTTCTTGTGAGGACTTGGATCCCAGAATACCATGGCTCCTTTATGAAGGACCATCGGGTAATATGTGAGGATACTCGGACTTCTGAGAGAAGTGTCAAATGAGAGATGTGGAATCTTGGTGTGCGCAAGGAGGGACTTATTATTTCAAATCTCAGATGATTTGGGGGTGAGGGACTTGCAACCCCAAGAGCCCATGGATACCTGTATATATATACATCTTACATATATATATGGATGACGACCATTTGGTTGTATGTGTGTGATTGATGTACACGGGGGATATCTTGGAGAAGCCCCGGAATTCGTTCCCATGATCAAAAATAGAGGTGGGGCATGACTTTCCCATGGGTTGTGACTCCCTAAAACTATGTTGTACACATAGAATCGGCGAGGTAACCTTAGCCCGAAAAGGGCCGTGTATCCCTGAGTTAGATATGCGGTGTTACAGTCCGGATCAAGCGTGAGACATCAAGACTACATACAGAGTTGATACCATTCATGTGCACATCACGTGTTTGATGAGGCCATTGTGTGTGGGCCTATTTATGTATATATATATGTTCATGCCATTGCATAAAAATGAATGAACCCTACATTGATCATGGCATCCCATACATGCATCATGGTCATCCTGATTACTACATTGCACTTGTACATTACACTTGCTGAGCGTGTAGCTCAGGCCTTTCTGGCTCTAACATTTCAGGTACATAGTTAGTACTATTGTATGGACCCCTGGTTGATGTGGAGGCGGTGACGAGAAGACGTGGCTTCTTCCACGTACCTACCGTTGGACTCGATGTATTTCGCCTAGAGTAGTCGTACTCTTTATTTAGGCTATGTATTCGGCCTTTCTTTATACAAATGGATAGTAATGACGTCTTTTAAAACTTGTATTGTTTTAACATCATTATGCTCATTTTGCTTCCCCTGAATTATTTCTCTGATTTCAGTATTATTTTACTGCTTATGGTTAGAGGTTACCACTCCTTTGGGTTGTGTGCTTGGAGAAGGGAGTGAGAGTCAGGGTTGGAATCCTAAAGTTATGCTCACGTGCGTGTGAGTCATTCTTTAGAATTTGGGTCGTGACACATGGCCCCTTTCGGGCTAAGGATACCTCGCCGATTCTGTGTGTACAACACAGTTTTAAGGGACTCTCAACCCTCGGAAATTCATGCCCCGCCTTTATTTTTATCCGGGACACCACCATCTAAACAAGATAGTCCAAGGGCATCATCTTCGTGAACTTCCCTCCATGACACCCATCCCAATTCATGACACCAAACATTCAAAACAAAGATGATCTCATGTCTAGGCCTATTGGACAACTCTGGTCCTCACCCCGGTCATTTCCATCTGGCGTATCCATTCACATAATCAATTCATATTACTCACTTTCGAGTAATACCCAATGGTGACCGTGGGTCCAATATTCAAGGTCTCCATATTACAATTCATCTAAATTAGATAATGCAGAAAGGAGAAAACAATCCATTTCAAAAGCATCCGCAAATAATCATCCCATCATATCAATGGATTTGCATATCCATACAAATCAGTCACGAGAAATAAACATAAACTCCTTGACTGTACCACATGCTAATACATTCATCATATGCATTGATATTAGCATGCATTCACAAAGTTCATAGGCCATAAAGAAGACCAGTTCAATATATCAATGGAATAATCCAAACAATTCACATGTACAACTAAATGTTCATAATCACTCGGTTCTTCATTTCAATCCATGATCTAAACAATGTTTCGGATCCGTGGGGTGGTACACCCCTCACCTTCAATCACATATTAACAGTCATAAAGAATCTCCACCTTCGATGAATTCTTCGGTGGACCGGAGGATCCACCAACAAAGAGGTAATAGCAAACTAGGGTTCTGTTGGCGGGTTCGCCAGCGAACCGACAACCACCCAAAGAGGTTCGTCGATGGATTCATTGGTGCACCGACAATCCACCGACGGTTCAAAACCTTCGAAGGTAATTCTCCCCCGATGGTTCCTTTGGCATCTGGGACAGGCACCGACGGGTAGCGTCGGTTGGTTCGTCGGTGGACCGACCACCCATCAACGAATCAAAAAGTTAATAAATATAAGTTTTGGTCGGCTAAGTCTTCGGTGGTTGAAGAAGCACTGACGACTCTCCTCGGTGGGTTTGTCAGTGGACCGACCACCCACCGACAGGTCAAAGTTGTCCTTCTACTAGGTTTTGGTCATTAGGTTCTTCGGCAGGCCGAGGACTCACAGACGGCACCGTCGGACCACCCACCGACAAGCTCGGTCATATATAGGGTTTCTGTCGGCGGATTCGTCGGTGTAACGACATCCACCGATGGGCTGTATTTCACAATTTTGGGCCCTGTCGGGGGGTGCGTCGGTGGACCGACCACCCACCAACGGACGCAATTCTGGGTTTTCTTGCTTCGTTCAAGTTGTTGAAGTCATGGGGATTTAAAGGGGTTTTCCCCAGGATTAAAAGGGAAGACAAACATAAGTATATTGAGTTAAATTCAAGCATTCAATCACATAAATATGAACATATAAAACTTAGGGATTTTCGTATTTGAAACTCTATAAAACTCATAAGTCATACATACAGAACATTCAGCAACATTTCTCAGAAACCAAACTTATCAATAAACCATAACACATATGCTCATGCTATCATAATATCAAATTCTGAGTTATTCAGATTCATATCCTCTATTACATTATCATGTGTGAAGAACTATGCACACAAAACCAGAAATTGGATTTTTTGTTTAAATGCCCAGGTATTGAAGAACTACTCACCTTGCATTTATGATGATAGTTCCTCCACCAACTCCCATTCTCCTCCATAACTCCAGCTCTAGGGTTTGACTCCACTCTCTCAATCTCAGCAACATTAAATGTTGAAAAAGTCTAAAGAGAAGAATAAATACTCTTCGCTTAGGGTTGGGTTTTGTTATGGGCTGCCCAGCCAAAAATTTTATTGGGTTAACTCCAATCTCGAGTCTAACTAAACATTGGGTGTCCATAAGTTTCGAAAAGTCCAACAACAAATTGGGAGGCTAACAGCCCACCAATACAAGGCTACAATCCAGGTGGTATACACAGTAGTGTTCCTAATGAGTTAGGGTAAAATAAAATACTAAATTACCCTTACTAAAAGTTCAAAATTTTCCGTGTCATTACATAAGTACTTAACATAACTCTTATTTTCGATTTGTTTAAGTATCTAAGACATTTGCGATGTGTGTATAGTGTTCTAAGACATTAAATATATATATATAGATTATGTGATTGGTATATATAAAGTAGGGTTTTAAAGCATGATTTGTATGATAGGAAGTTATCAAGAGAATTTAATGTGATAGATTGAATGGGTTTTGTATAAAATAGTATTCTAACATGTTCTACATAGATATGTTAGGGTTGTGTGTGATTATGATGAAAATAAACGTATTTTTATTCATTATCGGACCTTCGGAAACCTGGTCGGTTTGCCGAAGTTCCAACCAAGAAATCTGGGTTGAGCTCAGCACACCTATCGGCATGTCGAGAACCCCAACAAAGTATTTTTCTTAGATTTCAGATATTTTGGTTGGTTTGCTGAAGTAGTCTCGGTAAACAGACACCCTACCAAAGTGTTTCAGGTATGCGGAACTCACGTTGGTAAACCGAGGAGATCCACCGAACCCCTCAGCACACCTTCGGTTAACCTGTTGGTAAATCGAGAAACACAAACATTTGTTGTTTGCTTTGATGTTTTGTGATTATTACAATTACCTATTAGATAGATAGTCTTTGCAATATGAAGGAGAATTGAGTTATACTAATATAGTTTTGGAATACAATTAGGATTATGCTTATGTTTGATTCATATGTGGAGTTTGTGATTGTTGGTCCAAAATATGGCCAAATCCGGCTCTCGTTTCCGGGTTGGTTGGAGCATGTGTTCTCTCGATGGTGTGACTAAGGGGTTGCGGGCGTGCCAGAACATTTTACAAGTTCACCTACAAGACAGGTAATGTGAGTTAAATTGCGTAAGTTGATTATTAAGATAAATCGGTCTATGTATGACCGATTGTGAATCGTACGATTATGTGGTTTCCAATATCGAAGGATCAATTGCTGAGCCAGAGAAACTAATTTTACGCATCAACATCACTTTCATAAAATAACTAGAACAACGAGTTAACATACAACTTAGAAGGTAAACCTTCTAACTTGGAAAGACAATAACTAAACAGAATATACAAAACCTCCAGCGGTTCCTTGGACTCCGATTGTGGGACGTGACTAACCTACTTCTCGGGTGCACAAATCAGCATGCAAGGGACAATAGAGAAGGGTTTTGTAGAACTCCTGACTGGGATTCCTTCATTACCGACTAGTTCGGGGGACGAAGTAGGTGCAGTAGGATCCTTGCAGAAACTAAGGGATAAACTAATGATCACTGAGGATCAGGGATAAAGCTATGTGTAGCTATTGGATTGATTTGTTGTGGAGACCCTTTCCATTTTGGCCGATTATGTTCTTATAACCCTTCATTGGAACCACTTTGCGGTTGGTTGATAATGGGAAGTTATCTTCTTTCCTTTGCTGACATTTGGCCCACTCCATCGCTTCACGTTGGAAACACGTTCTGTCTAGGTGATAGATTGGGCTCGCGCTAGCCTGTTATGCTTGCACTAGCTTTTTGGGCCTATGCCACCCTGTTGGGCCTATACCCATTTCGTTCTTCATCACTCAGCCCGTGTGATCTAATCTCAGCGGCTTGTGGGGTCTAGCTGGTTTCAGGCAGTTTGGTTCTGGCCTAAACATTGCCCCTTGTCTTGTCTTTTCAAAAGTCATTTTTGAACTGACAAGAGAATCCCTATTAAGTTTTCCTTGGAAATTGGTTATCATCATTACCGTCTTTCCATATCTTTTCAAATCTTGAAACAAAAAAACCTAACCTTCCTAATCCATTGTCTTTCTGCTGCTTTGTTTCTCTGTCCTTTCATGGCGTCAAGTACTCCTCTTGAATCCTCCTCTTTCCCTCCGGCCGATCAAAGCATAATCCTTCCTTATGCAAATTCTTTGGCTATTGGGCCATCTTTCCCCGAAATGACTTCTCTGTTGGCCTCAGCATTACAACCTGTTTTTCCTAAGTATTTTGGAGAAAGCTTCCTCGCTGATGCTTCTTTCCTTAATTGGAAAACATGGACCGTTGGCCGCTCTCTAAGATCATGGCTGAAAGCTAATGCGGAGTGGGTCTCTTGGATCGATCGTCTGACTCCATTTTTTACCCCTCTTTGGAAATCTATAGGTATCTTTGAACTCATTCAATATTCCCGTTATGAACTCTCCATGTCTCACTCCATGCTCACAGCTTTAGTTTGCTTTTGGTCTCATTCCACCAATTGTTTCCATCTTCCCTATGGTCCTATGGGGCCAACTATTCTTGATATCTATACACTTTCTGGTTTGCCTCCGATCGGAGAATCGGTTTATGGCAATATTCCTTCATCAAATCTTTCCTTCGATAACTCCAACGCTCGGGTTGCGTATGGTACTTTTATCGTTAAGGAGTAGAAGAAAACTCTTGTTCCTGATCTTCAAGAGCATTGCTCTTTTCTACTGATGTTTTTGTGACGTAGTCTATGTGTGGCCTCTGGCGAACTCACCAAGGAATACACTTGCGTAGCAGTTTCCTTAGCTGACGGTCATAAACTTTCTTTGGCTCCCTTTTATCTCTCTCACCTCTTTCGTGGACTTCTTAATCTTTCCAGTCAAAATCTTGCCTCTGTGGGTGGCCCTTTGTGGCTCCTTCAATTTTGGGTCTAGGAATATTTCCCTACGTTTTTTGCCACATCGTCCATTTCTCCTGTTGCCAATCTGCTCTTTCGTGGGCAACGTTGGTTGAATTCTACTATTCTACCACATTCCTTCGCTGAATCTTTTCAATTCTTTTTTACTCTTCCTGTCGATCGCCCAGATATACTTTTCCTTCCATTTCCGATTGAGTTCGGCCACTCCAAATTTCTCAATCTTCTCTTTTTGATAACTCAAATGATCCCTCGGTCGTTGCTAAACAAAACTCTATCTGGGCCTCCTATTTGGTCTGTCGAGACCTTCATTTCGGATCTTTAGAGGAAGGGACACTTGACCGTAATCAGAAGTGTGGGGTGGAGATCTATCTTCCTAACCTATTGTCTCGGCAGTTCGGATTTGTTCAGGTTATTCTCGCCCCTACTCTAGTTTCTTTGAATCATCCACCGTATCTCCGGACCATCTTCTCTCAGACAGATGACATTCATCTTGTCAATCAGTACTTTGAGAGTTCAGCTGTCGAATTTTCTATCACTCATTGCCCTAATCACCCTTGTCTTCTCCTGCTTGGTGGTCCAGCTACTTTAGTTCCGCTTTTTCTTCGAGTCTAGCTACTTACATCTCAGCTGAGTGCGCCGGCCGAAAGAACCCTCTCCCCTTCAATCGATTTGTCTCCTATCGTTAAGAAGAAAAGCCCTAAGAAAAAGGGCAAGGCTCCTGTCTCCATTCCTTCTGATCGCCCTCCAAAGGTTAATCCAAGTAATTTCTCTTCTATGAAGTCTGTCATTCTTTTTGAGAACTATTATGGGTTCAAATGGAACCCTTCAGACTCTCCTGAGCTTCTGAAAAATAAAATGGACCATGCGTTGGCCGAGAAATCAGCCACCCATGATGGCAATGCCTACAAGCCTGGATTTCATCTGGGTCACATTCTTTTGGGGTCTTTGAGTCAGACATGGCTCACTATTTCACACCATTGTCTGATCCTGTACCTATCTCTGATTCGACCCTTGGTATGGCCAAACCTCTATTTTCTACTAACAAATGAGTAGATCCTGTCAGTTTTAGTGGCATGTTTGCTCATCGTGGGTCTTCGGCTTTTGGTGTGACCCTGGCTTTTCTGTTGGCCGAGACCCCAATCGGTATTCTAATACACCATTTTCTGCTATTTCGGCTTTTCGGTATTCTTGATTGTAAGCCTTGACCCTTGTTATTTTTTCAGCCAAAGCCTTACCCTTTCCCTCTGAAGATTCGTCTGTCGATATTGCTTCTACTGAAGATGTTTTTGAGGAAGAAGTTCTACCACCCTCCTGGCCATCCAAGAAGAAAACACGTCCTCAATCCAAACCTCGACCGATGCGGCAGTCTACCCACTAGTCCGAGAACAGTTTTGGTACGAAAGATCTTGGTGCATTGATCGATCTTTTAGCGGAAGATGCCCCTCCTCTCATTCCTTCTGATAAAAGGCATCTTGAAACACCTTTAGTTTCTCGCTCGGCTAAACGGGTGAAGCAACTGGCGGGACGATCACCTGACTAGGCAGATATTCCGCAAGGCGGCGAGCGCTTTGAAGGAGTTGACACAGGGGGGATGAGCAATTCTTCCGCAAAAACTCCACCGGCCGTTGCTGAACCTTCTGATGATGATGATGTTCCCGAATCACTACCTGAGACTACTGCTGATTTTCCTACCGCTGAAAGCCCTGATGTTAGCACCTCTTCATTGCCCGTGAATTTTGCTGAGTATTTGAAGTCTGTGGACGATCTTCTTCAAGATTCTTCTATCTTGGCCCTCACCTCTCCTGCCTCTGAACTAACCATGTCCACAGCTTTGGAAAAAGCCAAATCTGATCTTAAGAATCTCTTTGAGTTTGTCTGAATTTAGTGACGACGAAAGCCTCTCCACTTTCCACGAATGTCTCAATTTGCTCCGGTCGACACGTTTGATTGACTCTTTTGTTATTTCGACCTTGGCGGAAGTGTCTTCCTGGGTTATGGGTTTCCGGTCAGCTCAATCCAAAGAAGGTGAGGCGGATTCCTTTCTGAAAGATTTATCTTCCAAGATCGAGGAAATATCCCTCTTAAAGGATTCTTTTGGGGGAAAAATAGAAGAGATGGAAATCACTAAGCAGAAAGTTACTCAAGCTCACAAAAGTCTGGAGGAAATTGATGAAGAGCGGAGAAAGTTGGACGAGGAGAGAGAAAAGCTTCTTGCGGCCGTTGCTACTGAAAAGGATACTCAACGGGCCATATTTTCAGCTCAAAAACGAATTTCCAATGAACTGCCGAGGAAAGTAGATGCTGTGCGGACAGTGAAGAAAAAAGAGAGTGAATGGGTGAGCAAGAAACAAAATGCAGTGAAACTGGCCGCAGCTTTAACGGCCAAGTTTGATTCTCTTAAGAATCTTTCCTTCTGAACGCTTTATATTTTTTGGTTGGCCAGCTAAGCCATTTTAAACTTTTTTTATTTTGTTTGACCGATTAACGGTCATATCTTGGTCTTAGATGACCATTTTTATTTTTGGGCCATTTTACGGCCATTTTATTTAAATTTCTCTTGTCTCCCACATTGTTGGGAAAAACTTTTTTAAATACCGCTCGTTGATCGTTTTTTCTTCGGTCGGTTCAGTATTGAATTGAATGGTATATGCTCCTTGAATGGACCTTCCCAAGTAGGTGACCACTTTCCAAATAGGTGGTCTTTACGGCCGACTGGAAATATGGTTTTCCAAACCAAATCTCCGTCGGCAAAGGATTTTCCTTTAACCTTCTTATTGTATGACCTTGCCACCATATTCTTTTGAGCCTGCAGCTCTTCAAATGCCTTGATCCTAGATTTTTCCTGGTCTTCTAACTCTCTCATCATGGTCTCAGTATATTTATCAAGCGGCATTTGATACTACATGATTGTTCTCATTGAGGGGACCGTAATTTCTAAGGGTATTATAGCATCATGACCATAAGTCAAGGCAAAAGGGATATTTCTCGTACCTGATTTGAAGGTTGTTCAGTAAGCCCAAAAGGCTTCTGACAAGTTTTGTGCCAAGATCTTGGCTTATCTGTGATCATTTTCCGCAAGATATTCTTCAAAACTTTGTTGGTTGATTCGGCCTGGCCGTTCGCTTAAGCATAATAGGGAGTTGAGTTGATGATCTTGATCCCATACTCCTCTGCAAACTTAGTTACTTGCGGGGGGGGGGGGGGGGGGGGGGGGGGGGGGGGGGGGGGGGGGGGGGGGGGGGGGGGGGGGGGGGGGGGGGGG
>JAUPMG010168388.1:0-10652 GCA_031762675.1 Pachysandra terminalis
AGAATCTAGATCCACAATCTAAGGAAATCGAAACAATTTACAAGGAAACAAATTAATCTACTGTACAAGGAAACTAAATGCTGTACATCCCTTGAAGGGATATCCAAATCCCGGATTAAAAGCTGTGATCTATCGCGTTGTCGATCAATCGATCGTGATGTAGATCGACTTGACGATCGATCGATAGCATTGTGCTCATACAGTTACAGCTTGATTTTCAACACTTAGCTTACTTTCTTTCCCTTTCTCTTCTCTTCTTCTCTCTTTCTCCCTACAGCAACAACCAAAGTCTCTTAGCCCTCTCTCTCTCTTGGTCATATACACCAAAAATTCAAGCGAATTGGTTATATGAGCTTTCCCATAACCCCACGTACCTAGATATAAGGTGGAGGGAATCAAGGATTCCTTCCATCTCTATCCTAACTTCCTTCCAAATTCAAAAGAAGAATAAAAGACCAACTTACCCCTACGACCTCCTTATGGGCCAAACGAACAAACCATGCTCCACACGTTAGGCCCAAGGCCCTAATCTCTTGAAAATATAGAGTTTACTTAAATAACCCCCAATACTTCATAATATTACACCTAGGTCCCTATGATCAACTCTCATTACAATTAGTCACATATTTAATAAATTAAGCATATAGTCCATTATAATCTCTCACAAAAGATTATAATATTAAATAAAAATTAATTTATATTAATTATGATTTAAGGACAAGGCTCCAATAATACCCTGAAGTATCAGAACCATTTGATAAATTGGGAGATGGAGGGTGTTTTCGTGGTAGTGGTATTTGCAACGACTTGAAAGCAAACATTTGAATATCTGTAATAACGCCATTCATACTTTTAATGTCGACCGCCAGATAGATTGCTTCCCAGTTATTACGCAAAGAAAACAGAGGAAAGAAGGGGGAAAAAAAATCCAACTAGAAAACAATAATGCATGAAAACCAAAATAGGAAAGGAAATCAAAAAAATTAAATTATTATTACTCACAAGTGAAAAGTTACATACTTACATTAGTACATGATATCTCTAACTCTAATTATCAATCTAAAAAAGAATTGGGTATCAATGGAGGCCGCGCATCCTTTATAGCAGGTTGGCTACAACCATCCTTGCAGTACCAATTAGGAGGCGCCATGTGGGGGCGTACCGGTGGCTTATTCAGGAGATACCTTGTGTGTACGTGGCATCTTCTGATTAACGTTGCAAGGATGACTATAACCATCTTGTTGTAGAGGTTATATAGCATGGAAAATCTTGTGTGAGTGTTGTACATTCATTTCCCTTCTTGTAACAAATAAAAAAAAAAAAAATAGGATCCAGATTTTCTTTGGTTATAATCACCTGCTAGTTGATTTGAAATCAATTAAAATGTGACATGTGAGACAGTGTCTAATTAGAATAAATTTAAATTTTTCAAACACAAAAATCGAGGACACGTTATCATTAATGATGGTGTGACACATTATCCCAAGTGTCACAATCTAATTGGTTTCAAATCAACTAACTGGTGATTATAACTTGAGACGATCCGATTTCAAAAAAGTAACCATCACGATAAATGGTATTGTTAAATTTTAAAGGAATGAGAAACAACCCATCAAAGAATTAAGGTTTTGGTTCTATCCATTCCCATATTAGATCACACAAAGAGTTAATTAACACCAATGCAACTAAGGGCGAATTACTAAACCACATAAGAAAGCAAACTTATAATGAACAATTACACAATGAAAAAAAAGATCAATAAAAGTCGTTTCATGTTTTTTCATGTTCCTTTACCTCACCAATCAACACCGTACTTAATCGCGACACCAACGAGAGTATCCATCTTCGACACAGGGTGTTCGATGTAGTTAACGGTATCGGGAGAGTCAAAGTTGACGTTGGCATAGATGGGGACGAAGAGGGAGACGATGATAAAGGAATCAACAAAAGCTTCGAGGACATTGTCGAATTGTTCTCAGCTGCACCAGATCCTCGATCTGTATGACAGTCAGAGCAAAAATGATGGTCTTCATCCAGTCTATCTCTATTGATCTGCATCTCAAACAATACTACAAATTCGAAACCCTTGACCAAAATCCTTCCTCTATTTCCTTATCTATTGTCCCACTCCAAATCTAGGGCCCGTTTATCGATGTGTGCATGGATCCCAAAGTGCGACTCTCTTCTAATGGATGGATATCAAACCATAACCATAAATAAATAAAATAAGTGTTGGGGAAGTAATAATCAGTTAAACATGTCTCAAATTAATATTAAACTAATAATATCCATAATTCAAATTAAACCAATACTTGAAAATAAATCCCCTATTAACTATTACATCAAAACCATACTTAAATAAAATCTCTAATCTAATAACAGTGAAATAAACCTAATCTACACGTCTTCGTCTTCATCATGTCTCTTGCTAATCCTTTCATACAAAACAATCTGGAGGAGTAAAGCTTGGTGAGTAAGAAGTGCTATGGAATTCCCTAATGAGGCATTAGCTCTACGCCTTCACACACACAACATCACATATCATATAAATCATGCAGCCACATAATCAACACATGCATAATATGAACATGTATAAATTCAATAATTAACCATCATCTAGATAGTTATTGAATGCATCACAGTCTCCAAGGCTTCACACTGAATTTCACCAGGATCACACATGGTAAAGTTGGACTTGAATACACTCCCATGTCAGCAAACCCTTAAGGTTCCTTACTTGGGTCATACATGACAAAGTTGGGCTTCTGATATGAATAACCTATAGCCCCAAGGCCTCATTACTTGGGTCACTCACGACAATGTTGGGCGAGGGCTCCTTTTTTTCCGTGACGTTGTCTGTATGCGCACATAGATATCTAAAAACCCAATTTTTTCATAAGTGGCCCAGGTGATACCTAGGGGGTTGATGGTTTCTAGGGACTTGCAACCCATGAGGTAGAATTCCCTTAACACTATTTTTTGTTATGGGAACCTCTCAAAGATGTCACACCGAACATCCTCCATGATAAGCACAACACACAGCTTACAAGTGGTCCATTGGACTTTCTCACCCTTAATCTTCTCCATAAGATTTTTAATTCTCATATGCATCACACTCATGGTCATATTGTGACATAATAGTCCATGCATACCACTTTGTCACTCATATATTCAACAGTGCAATAATCGTATATAAATTGTTCAAAACTATATCATTCTCTCAGTTGTTACCCACGTTTTGGTTGTTCTTCTATGTTTATTTCCTATTATAGATAATAAAAACTAACTAGAGTTGCAGTACACCTATGAACCTTCTATTTTTAGCTTTTCAGGAACTCTTAGATCCTAAATTTTAGGAAACCTTATCTCTCCAGAAGAGACTCTGTATGCCCAATTGCCCACTTAACTTAAGCCCATAGTTAAATTAAATCAAATTCTTTTAAATTAAGTCAAATTTCTTTAAATTAAATCTTAAACCAATTAATTAAGCTCAAACTAAGGATTATGCTCTTGTGTGTGCTCATGTAGAGTTCTCATGCAATTCATCCAATCGAAAATTCATGTTCTAATTAAAAAATAAAAATAAATCAAGGTCTAACAATTTTTTTTTTTTGTAATTTACATCTTTATCCCTAATAAAAGCTCTTAAAATCACAATCACCACTTATCTCACATATCCCAGAAAATGCTGCTCTAAACTTCAATCAAAATTCACAAAAAAATAAAAATAAATAACAAAATAACGTCGATCCATCAATCCATCCACACACACAGAGGGAGAGAGAGAGAGAGAGAGATCATAATTGAAAGAAATGAAGAGCAGAAACAATATAGCGGATGAAAACACTAGATCAGGAAATCTATAGATTGGTTTCTATATAGTTTTCTGTGGAATTGTTCTTGAAGATGCGTGTTCTATTCGAAGGCCTTGCCTTTAATGGCAGAAACAAAACAAAACAAAAAAAAAAAAAAAAGAAATTTTTTGGTAAAGGGAACATTCGTTGAAGAAGCTCCTCGCACAGGTCCCAGCTGATTGTTACTGCTAGTCTCTCTCTCTTTTTTTTTTTTTTTTTTTTTTTTTTTTGGGTTTGAAGACAAGCCCAGTCAAAACCATGCAAATCCCTTTCTTTGTTTTAGAAGAGAATGGTAGAGTGGTAATTGATAACTTCGGATCTTTTTGGAAAAAAAAATTAAAAAAAAAAAAAGTAAAAATTTCCCCCTTTTTTTAATGTTTTTTTTTATCAATCCCTTATATTTTAGTAATTTTCACATTTCCCTCCATATTATAACTATTCCAGTATTCCTTCAGCTTACGCTTGAAATTAAAAAATGATTATTTCACTTAAAAATTGAAGGGACGAAATTGCCACTCATATCCGTTATCACATCACTTATCTTCTTCACCATCTGTTTCCTTTTGCTTTTTCTTTCGAGTGGGATAGATAGACCACTAGGACCAGGTAATCTTTTCTTTTCTTATTTAAAGCCCACCTGCATATAATCATTGTCTTGGGATAATGAATCCGATATTAGATATATTTTTTTTGATAAGATGGGTGCCCCCGTCAACTTGCATGCATCATGACTAATCCTTGTGACCTTAAAGTTAAGAAACGGATAAGCCTCCGATGGTCAGGAGTGAAACGGTCCCCACAAAATCGAACGCTAGACCTAATATTTTATAAAACACCAACTGCAAGTGACCATTGAGACAACCCTCGAATCCGATACTTGATATATTTAAGTTCATCTCTTTCTATCCTCTCACTCTCATTCCCATATACTTAAATGGAAAAACTCTCCGCTTTATTTCTTTGTATTCTAAAAGGACTATACGGGAAGGGCTACTATTCTTTAGAATGAAAAAAAAATCTGCACTATTTTCGGCCAAGCGAGCACTACTGACAGAATCGATAATCAGTTACTCTGGCACAATTAAAAATTGGTTTAGAATTGATTTGTGTATTAAGGTTTTAGATTGATTGGTCATCGGTTTCGTTGATGCTTCGCCGTGTCATACCATTTTACAGCTCAAAAAATTGTTAAGAAAATATTGCAGATGATTTTCTCTTCATGTTAGTAGAAGTGTTAAGATGAAATGCTATTTGTGTAAGAAAATAAGAAGCACCAAATGAAGTTCGTCTTACATAATAGGAGGCCTCATATTGTCTGCATTAAATTCATGCACCCTTCTGTTCACTAAACTTGTGATTGTTCCATTGTTTAAAAAAAAAAAAAATCAATAATCACAGGTTTGGTTTACAACTAGGAAACTAGGTGCATTTTAATCACCAGGATGCTGAGCGGGTAAGGGAGTGAAAGCGAGAGCGAGAGTGCAAGAGCGTCACACTTGAAAATAACTTTTGGTTCAGAGCGCCTACAGAACGTCTGTATATATATACATATACATAAATTGTACATATAGTCGTATTTATCAACTTAATTTAACATTTTTAAAAAATAAAATTCACTTGTTTTTATATTTTTTTTTAAAAAATCTCTAAAATAATAAAAATATTTATTCTTTTTTCAAATTTTAACCCTTAAATGTTTTAAAAATATCTTAAATTACTTCATTTTATACATTTATCTCTTTTTTTTCAAATTTTAATTTTTAAATATTTTAAAAATATCTTAAATAACTCCGTTTTTATACATTTTTCTCCGATCCGCATATTGACTTTTCAAATACGCGGATTGTACTACTCGAAATAAAAAGTTTTGGCGAATAAGACTTGAAAGATTCTTTTTCATATATTCAAGGGACATAATTATACGAAGCTTTATAACATATAATAATGCATTTGGGGGTAATTTAGTAATGTTCTCTAATTAAATTAGTAAGGGATCCTCTTTATCACAAAAGAAAAGAAGAAAATTGGCTGCGTTCATTGAAGGATATATCCACTCACGATTGAATTCGCGTCATCTTCCAATTTGAATGTCCTATCCTTCCACGCTTCTTCCACTGCGTCTCAATCAGTATAACCTTCTAGTTTTCATGATGAACTCAAAACTAAACTCTCAATTAAGCAACTTTCAAATCAACAAATTGGAAATTATTCGTTTAATTATAATTAAATGATTTGTTATTGATGATCGGACGGTCTGATTAATCAATGCGTGATAGTACGTTTACAAGATATGATCGAAAGCTCTAAATCATTTACAAAATGGTTTACCTGCTCTCTCACTATCTTATGTGTGTGAACACCGAATGGCATCTGCATTTTTATTGGGCCATGTCAGTTGTACTAATAATTTTTTGGCAGACTCGAACATTTTTATCCTGTTAGTGTTAACTTCTCCAGTAAAATAAAAACTCTTCGAAAGATAGAATATAACCTTTAGACCTGACATGGGCTAACCATCCTCAGATGGTCAATTCATTGGGTTAACCACCCTGAGATGGTCAATTCATCAAAAGTTGGTGACCCTTCTCAAAGGACCAAGGTTTGTCCCCTTTGAAAGATAAAATATGGGTCTGTCACCCTCAATTGACTTTTACTGATTTCGAGAGACCTTTGAAGTCATGTTTACTCTCTCATTCCTAGATATCACATCCGGATGATATCTGTAGACTTGTGGGAATCATTACTGCACTTTATTTAAATGTATATAGAAGGAAACACATTTACATTTGATTTCGCTGAGTTCAATTTAAGGATGCTCAAATTGGTTGCTTAACCTAGAACGTCGAAGGATTCCAGAATGACTATTCTTTATAGGGATTGTGAAAATGAATTGCTTGCTGAGAAACTTAAATCTAATGTTTATATGTGAGTACTTCGATAATATACTAATCACCTTGTGATGTATGCAATTACTCTGACTTTCTTCAAAGGAATATAGATTAACATATCAAAAAAGATTCCCTCGAAAATGAACGAATGACTGAAGAGTATTCATAATGGAATTTAAATGACTCATTATTTATTGCAACAAATCCACAAACAGTTGCGTGATAAAACCTCAATAACAATATATATTGTATATTTTATTTGAAGAAATTTTGCCTTATCAAGAATGGTAAGGATAAAAATGGAGACGTTGTTTTGTGTGTGTGTGTGTATATATATATATATGCATGTTACACGTGTTATATAATTCGTGATCTCTTAGATCCCAAGGCAACCCATCACATAGCAAGTTCACTTAATCAATTCAACACAATTTTCTTTTGAAAATAACTTGTACGCGTTGATTACGTGTAAACATTGGATATGCAATGCTACATTGAGATATTTTCAATCATCTCTTTTAACATATGTCTGATTGATACCTATCTTGATTAAGAAATGATATTTTGAATGTTTTTCTCTATAAATAGCAGAGCATATCCTCGAATCAAAACACTGGTGGAACAGTGAAAATATACAATCATCTTTAAGTATAACTCACAGATACGTGAAAGAAATAAAAAGTGACAATTTATCAAACTCCTTGAGAGACTTACAAAAGAGACTTGTGTCTTTCGAACACTGAGGTACCCTTGCTTTATGGTGTGCATTCTTGTTGGCATACTTGACATCTCGATTTTCTCTCTCTTTGCTCATTTCTTTGTCTTATGCACAAGTCATATTTGAGAAGAAACACTTTTAAATAGAACCGATACATGACAGTTTAGCTATCTTGAGAAAGACTTTTCAAACTATATCTTTGTTGATATAATTGTATTGGTGAATTATAGTTTTATCAATCAAAGGATTCGTATTCCCATCTCTTACAAATTATGCATCACTACCACTAACTCACCTAATCAATCACCCCTTTTAATTTTTCCCCATTTTTCTTGCATTTCACAACTCAAATTTGAAAATTTTAATTTTGTATGGTTTTGCAAGAAAAAGAAGAAAAAGAACACACCTACTAAGATGATTATTTTTATTTATTCATCTGTCTTTCTTATCTGCAAATACAAGAAGGAATTAACATGATAAGGGTTTGTCCACTATAACATCTACTGATCCTCAAAGAACCCTTTCATGGTTTAATTCCTTTCATCCCAAGGGAAACACATGAACAATCCATGGACGATTATCGCTTCAACGCAACAGGCAAAAACTGTGGGCTTCTTTCAGTAGACAACCCAAGAGACGATCCCACCTACAAAACAGAATCACAAGCAACACTACCACCTTGACCTTCAGTACCATGAACTTGAACTTGAAGCTGTTGACTCCCAGCTCCTTCTCCTTCAACCTCTACAGTCACTTTTGATTCCATAAGGAGTGATCGACAAAGTGGACAACTCGAATGCGAAACGAACCATTTATCGATGCAGTGAAGGTGAAAAGAATGGCCACAACTAGGCAACAACCGAACCATATGTCCTTCTTGTAACTCACCTAAGCATACAACACAATCGTTCTGATCCACGCGAAACATTAACGACCCACCTTGCTTGGTCGAGTAAGAAAGGATTGGAATGGATTCAAGAATCTTCTCGTCCACCCCAGTTCCTCCATCGATCATGATCTGATCATCTTGCCTCCTTCTGATGCAATATCTAGTCAGTATGAAGTGGTATGAGAGAATTGCAAGAGCTGTGCAGGTTATGCCAACAAGGGAGATTATTAGAGGGGTGAAGCGAAGCTCTGAAGGTAATTGGGATATTAACGGTGGTGAATTTATTCCATCCATCCCACATCATATATCTGCAGGTGACTGAACAGTTTTTTTCTTATGATATCTGCGGAGATGATGGGTTCAGTACTGATCAGAAGAAGAAACTCTTGCACCCCACTTTTTTATGTTTTGGTTAGCAAAACATAATAAACAAAGGGAAATGAGAAAGGTGTGTGGATCAAAATTAGGTTGTGGTTACATGGGTGAGTCGGGGGCACGTTTGTGTTAGCTTGGAGTGTGGAGTAAGCCAGGGGTTGTTACACGTGTATGGTCCAGATTGGTGGTTGTGACATGTGTAAGTTGAAGATTGGGTGATGAAATTTATGGTTTCTGTATAATTGAATTTGTTGTGGGGGTCATGGACACATCGAAATTAGGTATGAGCTAGCATTGTCTAAATTCTAAACCACAAGATAATTTAGTGCCATACTGCAAGGGACCCTTTGTCTTTCCTTTTTTTTTTCCTTTTCTTTTATATATATATTTGGTGGGACCAGTGACCCCTTGTGGTATATATGCTCTAGATTTTGGATGGTGGTGGGATGGCAATTTTTTATTTTATTTATTGATTGTGAGTGATTTTGGATGAAAAGATTAATAAAACTATTAGACCCAATTTGCTTTAAAAGAAGTTGATGGGGCCCATATAAAGTTCTAATTTGATCAGATGTTTCCAGCCACTGGATCTAATTTCTTGGATCTGATGGCCAAGGACCTGAGGCATTAATATTCCCCTAACTTGAATGGCCTGTTTGGCCTTCTTTTTTTTCTTTTTTGTGTGTGTGTGTGTGTGTGTTCGGGGGGGCGGTTAGGGGTAAAAGACCTGTTCGGGGTTTATTTGGACATGAAAAGACAGCAAAAAAAACTTTCTGAATATAAATAGAAAATACCCATAAGGGGGGGATAAAAGATCTGTTTGGGGTATATATGGACATGTAAAGACTGACCTACTAATATAAATAGAAAATACCCATAAGGGGGGTAAAAGATCTGTTTGGGGTATATATGGACATGTAAAGACAGCAAAACAAGACTTTCTGACCCATTAATATAAATAGAAAATACCCAGAATAAAAAGACTTTGGTTGGGTTCTGTTAATTAACCCAAAAAAAAAAGGGTTGGGCTTTCAACTTATCATACTTTTCCACAAATTTCAATTGGCTTTACCCATTGCAAATAATTTGGATAGTATGATTCAAAGGGGTAAAAAGCCCAAAATAGCGGGCCTTTGTGGTAGAGAAAATTAACCAAGGCCCTCATATATGCTCTAGACCTGCTTATGGTGAACAAAACAATAGGAATTGGACTCTATATATGAATCCTCTTAGGGGCTCTAGACCCATTATTGCTGGACTAGTAAAGGGCTTCATTGAGGAATCTTAGGCCTATGTATGCTTAATTTGGCTTTAAAACTTAAGACCCTTCCAATACATAGAAATTTTATTGGACTTTAGTCTATTCATAAGAGCATTATTCCAATGGATCATAATCATAAGAAGTCAAGAAGCTATAGTTCAAGGTTACAATGGACTTTTGGCCTATCCATATACATTCCCATTAAGAACAAGTTTAGAACAAATTGCATTAAAACATGTTACAAGTTTTAGACATTGTTTCAGGCTGATAAGGACACTCCGGGCGGGAGTTATATTGGGGCAACTGCTTTCTTTTAATTTTTCTTTTTTAAAAATTTAAAGTTGACAATTGCTTTTGTAACATGTTACAAATTCTCTCCTATCAAATTTTGTTTTTGTCCTCCTAGAGTTTTTTTGTTGCCCCCTCCTAGTATTTGTTTTTTCACTTTTGTATCCTTATTCCTTACTCACTAGTAGGCCTGTCAACGGACTGGATCATGATCCGGATCCGATCAGGATCCAATCCGATAAAGCCGGATTCGGTAGAGGATTTTAGTGATCCGATTCGATTAACAATGATCCGATCCGATTCGATTAATAATCGGATCGAACTCGGATATGTATTGATCCGATCCGGTCCGATTATAATTTATAATTTATATATATAT
>JAUPMG010168399.1:0-10651 GCA_031762675.1 Pachysandra terminalis
GATGAACCGAAGCGTGACGATGCCACTGTCCTTGAAACCAAATTCGCCTCCTTTTTGATCGTATCCGCAGTGTACTGGGTCTAGCGGTTGACCTCCAGGATTCAACGGTTTTTCCCTTCCGGTAGATTACACGGTCGTATCGGACTAAGAACGAAGAAAATATTGTAGCACTTGACTACAAATTTGAAAACTAAAGAATTCTGCTCTTTGCAGAAATTGCAAAAACTTAAAAACCGAATGAAAGAAAGGGGAGGAGAGCTCAAGTTGCTGGAAGCTTACTTGAGTTGTGTGTCTCAACAAGGAGGAGGGCCTCTTTTTATAGGCCACAAAATAACCGTTTGGCCTTTAATAGCCTAAACGGCTATCAATTAAGCTTGTAGCCGTTTTGAACTTTAACAATCCAAAACGGCTCTAAACGTCACTAAGCGGCTCATACAACCTTTTCTCTTTATTCCAAACGTTTGGAAAACAAACCAAATAAAACTTAAAATACTATTAAATAGTACAAAACGTTTTATATTAAATATTTATTTTTAAATTTTGCATTTTAAAAGTCAAATACCAACACTTCTCACTTGCAACAGCTTGAAAGGTCAAACTTTTTTTATATCAAATATTTTCTTTTGGGGAAGCCTCCACTTTCTAATGTCTCTAACACCTTACGGCAGATAGAAACAGTCAAAAATGAAGTTGAGATAGAACTAATCTCATTCTCTCCAATCTAAAGAAAATATTAAGTCCTATTTGGGGTAGATTCCTTTAAATGGAAGGGTTTTGTAAAAAAGGACTTTGAATTAGAGTACAAGTCAAAAATTATGTTTGGTGATAAAAACCATCCTTATATAATTTTAGATTCTATGAATATTTTTGTCTTTTAAAGAATGGATATTTATCATTTTAGAAGTTTTACTTAAATTTTGAACATGGCTAATTGTTTTCCGCAAACACAGTTTTTAGAAGCAGTCTCACTTCCATTTCACCAAAATAAACTTCTTGAAGAAACACTTTCATCCAAAGCAGCTTTCAAAAGTGTAACCAAACACCTAAGCATTTGGTAGGAAGCCTTTTCAGGCCTAAAAAGGATTTCCTGACCTTTGAAAACTCTGACAAACAGGGCCTAAATCACAAAGACAAATTGAAATTAAATTTCAGAATTTAATTTGATGCCTCTAGTATCTTGATAGCGTGAATGAAACGAAGAAATGGGTTTTGCTTTCTTGTTTCCTTCCTCCTCTGTAATGCTTATTAATTCTGTATTTGGTGATGGAAAAGGAAAGAATAAGCAATGAAAGGGTTTTAAAGGCACAGTACGTAGGAGATGGGAACAGCACTTACCGACTCCATTAACATGTACGAGCGTTAGCCCGTCCCACTCCCACAACACCACAAAATAAAAAATGAAGTATATATCTGTGACATCAAATCAAACAACCTATCCCACTTTGCTTGGTGACTTTCAAACTCCAGTTACGTTGCCGCACGCAATTTCTGATTCTATATATATCCTCTCTCTTTTGATTGGCTCCTTATTTTGGAGAACTTCTTTCTTCCACACCTTTAAAAAGTTTAAAACTAGGCTTAAAATTACGAGCCGGGATCTGCTGTGGGGGATCCCAGTGTGGGGTTGCTGTGGGGTAGAGACATTTCGCCCCCCGAATGGCCCCCGGGGTTGTGGGGTGAAAGTTGATAATTTGGTTTCCATCCTTTCCGATTGTCCTTGAGCCTCTCCTTTCTATCGTTAGGCAATTCTCACACTCTTGTTTCTTCCTTGATGACTTCAATATCCTTCCTTCACTATACCAGGGTTCAATGGAGAGGATTACTGCTACCAGAAGAAAAGCGCAAGCGTAGATGAACTTCATCTTGGCAATATTCAAAAGAGTGAAGAAATTGAATGACCTTGTTACTTTGATTCAATTAACAAGAGAGAGAGAGGCAAATGCGATGGTGGCAAGCTCTTGGCTCCTCCCATATTTATAGGCTTGAAAGAGTGTTCATGTATGGATCCTAACCACTAATTATTTCATAACTAATAATATGAATCACATAAAGCTACATTTGGATGATTTATATGATTATCTTAACCTGCTTAATGGGGTTACTAATCCTCTACCGCGAGATGGTAACATCCATCCTTGCACCACCAATCAAAGGGTGTCACGTGTACAAGGGCACCCCTATCTATTAGAAAACGGCACAACAATGTATATCAAATGGTTCAACAACCTCTTATATACACATGCAGGCTCCGCGCCGGAAAAACACATCCGTAAGAGAACACAGGACACCGAGGCAAACACACAAACAAACATACACTCCCGGGATTTGAAAACTTGACCTCCTGCTTTGATACCATGTTAATAACCACTTACTCTAAAAGTTCAAGCTGTTAAAGAGTGTTACAACAATATATATCTAATGATTCAACACCCCTTTGGTACCCCACGTGGTGCTCCCTAAATGGTGCTACAAGGATGACTACAGCCATACCATGTAGAGGATGCGTTGTCTAAAGCAAAACTGCTGAAGCATTAGTTGGAGGCGATTCCTCTGTTATGAGCCCCTGTGATATGGGGGCGTATTAAGTGAAACACACCCGAGAGCAAAATGATAATTTTGCCCTCACCCGATGTACTTTATGGGGGCAAAATGCACAGGGTTTCATAATATAGGACCCGCATCCGCATTAGTTAGACCGTGCGAAGAAACACACCAGGTGTCTAACTGACTGTCTCGTACTCCTCATGTGCAAATTAGTGGACGATCAATTGATAACAAACTGTTATATACATGCTACGCATCCATGAACGCTTCAACTTATACTCCAACCATTTCGATCCAAGGGATATGCTTCTCCTTATTCTATATGTTCCATGCATTTTTTATCAGGGGATATGATTCTCCTTATTCTATATGCTCCGTGCATTTATTTATTATTAATTGTAGAAATATACTTTAATGAGAACTTTGATATGCAATGCACATGCACAATCTTTGACTCGTGAATATTGATCCTTGACTACAAAGTGACCCTTCAATGTGCTAAGAGTTAGGTTAATTCACAATTGAATGTGGCAGGGGTGATAATGTATCAAACACGTCTCTTCCAACAAAAGATGTCCGGACCGGAGAGCTAAATAGTGTTGGTTTAGGAAATAAAAAATGAGTTGACTCGGTTTTCCCACCAAAGAAAGCACCAAAAGGTGTTGATTTTCTTGCATTGCGCACTTGGATGGTTTGTGTGCGACCTTCGTACTATTTTGAACTTTTTGGTAGACAAGTTCAAGTGAAACACATCTTTGGATCTCTCTTAGCACTAACCTCTACCATGTTACTTGGTAGTGATATATTTTTTTATTTTTTTTGGGTCTTAACCACGTGGTGTCCCCACACCCACTTGGGTGTGGGACTAATCTACGTTCGGAGCAGGAGCAATTATGGTAAATGCTTGGCCACGAGTGCTTGGGTGTTGAACTAATCTACGTGCGGGGCGAGAGCAATTATAGTAAACGCTTGGCCACGAGTGCTTCTAGTGAGATTCGAATTCTAGATTTACCTTCAGAGACGCCAACTAGAACCCAGCTTGCTACCGGCTGAGCCACACATATGTGGTTGGTAGTGATATTATTCTCTACTATATAAATTTAAGCAAATTGAACATTTTTTTTGGTGGGTAATTTGAGTTCATTAAGTGACTAATTTGCCTTGCATTTCAAAAGTCATGCCCAAGAGGCAAAAGTCAAAATTAAATTCCAAGCCATCGACATAAGAGTATGATCATCCATCCACTAATCTTTGTCACAAAAGAAAATCATTGTTGTTTACTACCTTCCCAAAAAAGAAGTCAAATGATGATGAGCCTGAATGTGCTCCGCCTCTATTTTCCTCTCTCTAAAAAATCTAAGTCGGATCGCTAAGTTTGCGAGTTAACTCGGTACTTAAACTCGAAAGGGTTTGACCAGCTTTTGAATCTGATTGAATCGGTTAACTTGGCTGACCTCGGCCGAATTGGGTGGGTCGGCCGAGGGGTAAAACTGCATGTCCTCAATTATTTTCAAAAGTTCAATTTTACCCCTCTATTATAAAAATAAGTTTTATTTTGTTATAAACTATCTCTTAAAGACTAAAACCCTTGTTATTTTCTTCACAAGCGTTGAACTGCGATCCTGTGTATTGCTGGTGGACTGTCCGATACTCTCTCTTTCTATCTCTCATTATTAATAAAACAAATAATATTTTTATTCTGACTCCCGAATTGACTCGATCTGAATCGCCGAGTCACTCAGATCGGTCAAACTTTCTTGGAAGCTGGCTGGATCCGATTTTTAAAAGTCTCTCTCTCTCTCTCTAGGAAAGTAAGAGAGAGCGTGATAGATTATGTGATTGCGTTTCAAGTTGGATCTCTCTCTAGCCACAGATGTAATGGAATTTTATTATGTATAGTACTGTACTGCTAGGTTGTAGTGCACGAGCTTTGTTAATGGCAAATTGTTATTATATTAAAACGTGCGATAGGTGTTGAAAGATAGTGACTTGAGCAGAAAGAGAAAGAGGATCTTCTCAGGTCTTTCGAATCTCAGCGGTACAACTCCAAGATATATATTTCTTTCTTTTACTTTTTCCTGCAACTAGGTATCTTTGAATTTTAATATTCCTAGGTGTCTAAATGATAGCTATATCTTTACAGTGAAAAGAAGTTTCTGGGGTTGCCATGAACAAGCTTAGACTTGAACAGTATCAAGAAGGTCATATGCAGTGGCTCTAATTGAAAGAAGGATCTGTATCTTCTTCCAAAGGATCTGTATCTTCTTCAAGTGCATGAGTGGTTTATTAGAAACCACACATGCAGAAGTTGATCTGTACTCATGACATGCCAACTGAAAGCCATCAGACTTGTACTTAGGCAAAGAATAATAAATAGAATAGCTATGCTGGGCTAAGAGAAAAAGATTCTCACACTATATTTTATCCTGAAGCTCTTCCACTCTTCATGGTTCTCAAACACTAATATGATAGCTTGAAGCAAATATCCTGAATTGTTTGATTTAGATACTTTTTTTTTGCAAAAGCTGGCTAAGCTTATTACGTTTGATGTTTAATATTAGAGATAATGGGGAGCGGATCCTCTGTGGGGTGAATCCCAGTGGTCGCTCTGTGGGGTAGAGAGCCTCTCGGGCCCGCATTCGAGCGGGCTGTCTAGACCCCACAAGGCGACCACAGGGGTTCACCTCACAGAGGATCCCGGCCCAAGATAATGGCTCATATTCACTAAGTCTTTAGATCCAACTGGGGAGGGATTTTCCTTATATATATATATAAGATAGAATTATATGTTGTAACTCTAATTCTTTATTTGATATACTGGAAATTGTTTCTCTCCCATGGACGTAGGGTTTACTAAACCACGTATATCTGTGTACACTATTTTCATCTTTGGTTTACTATATATGTTTATTATTATTGCTTGATCCCAATCAACATTTGAGTTGAAGAATGAATTTTTTTTTCCATTTTTATGATCCATAATTTTCCCCAAATAACTGAAATAAGCTCTTTAATTATATATCACTTTGATAACAATATCCCATTAGTCTGCATTTTGTCAACCTAATAAATCAAACAGCCAGCCTAGATAAAATTAATAAAAAGAAGTGGAAAGAGGAATAATAATAATAATAATAATTTTCTTAGAAATAATACATATTTTTATGCAAATTAAGCCAAATTAATACATATACGTCCACCTAAACCCAAATTAACCTAAATGGGTGTACAATGCGCAATTACAGTAACAAAGTACTGAGATTCATTACAGACTAGTTCTTTATCATAGAGAAGAAACTAATGAAGCTGCATTAGTTTTGAAGGGAATGATGACCAGCACCAGGACTGTGACCTGGGTCCGTGGGTCGAAAATCATCTACATGACCTAGTGGCAGATACTGACTTTCTTCTACGTGGTACGTGGCCGGAAGCTCGGGGGTCGAATGACCTGCACCGGGACGGTGACCCGGGTCTGTGGGTCGAAAATCATCTACATCATGACCCGGTGGCTGATATTGATCAGTTTCTTCTACTTGATCTTCGGCCGGAATATTGGGAGCCTGATGACCAGTACGGGGACTGTGACCAGGGTCCGTGGGTCGAAAATCATCTACGTCATGACCCGGTGGCTGATACTGATCAGTTTCTTCTACGAGATCTAAGGCCGGAATTTGGGGGGCTGAATGACCAGCACCGGGACTGTGACCCGCGTCCGTGGGTCGAAAATCATATACTACATGACCCGGTGGCAGATTCTGAGTTTCTTCTTCGTGGCCTGAGGACGGTGCTGCTCCAAGATCTTTAACATGGCCATCTACGTCTGAAGCAGTACTGTCATGGTCACCATGCAAGTTTAACCTGTGTTCTTGATGCTTTCCTGTGCCTCTAACATATTTCTCACTGAGCTTTAGGTGATTATGAAGCTCTTTCTCCTTTCCTAGTAACTTCAAATTCCTTCCTTCAGTAAACTGAATTCCAAGAGAGGAAATAAGTACAAGGAGGAAAACATAACTAAAGAAGTTGATCTTGATCTTGGCCATAACTGGAGAAGCTCAAGAAAGAGTTCCAAAGTTGCTGGAAGAATTAGAAAAGGAGAATATTGAACCAAGGAAGGCAAAGATACTCAAAACTCTTTACTACTACTCAGGTATTTATAATGTTAAGATAGTGGCATGTGAGGGTCCCATTTGTCTTATCTTCTTTTCTTTGTAGAATATTCAATATTCCAAGAATTGACATAATAGATACAAGTAAATATAATATTATTTTTAATTTTTCCTAAAAGAGTTTTTATTTTTTTTAGCTCAAGCTTTGTGGGTCAAGGGATTTGATCCAAGGTCTATTGGTTTATCAAACTTCATCAAACTATCAAAGGATTGGCAGTCATAGGATCATCATATTGTGATATGGGTTTATATATGTTGCCAATTAATAAAATGAGTTTAATTATGTTGTCTTTCCTGCAACAAAGATTTTTTGGAAGACAAGTGGACAAGTTGGTTTTCCCATGTAGTGATCACTATTGAAATCAACGAACCGAGTTAGCTCGGCTCAAGCTCAGGCTCAGGCT
This sequence comes from Pachysandra terminalis, assembly GCA_031762675.1. Lineage (NCBI taxonomy): Eukaryota > Viridiplantae > Streptophyta > Magnoliopsida > Buxales > Buxaceae > Pachysandra > Pachysandra terminalis. The sequence continues at coordinate 7,115 of JAUPMG010168399.1, forward strand.
CGAGCTCCATAATTAGGCTCGCGAGTCAAGACTGAATCCGAAAGAAAGCTCATTATCTTAACGAGCTTGAGCCGAGCTTAGGTAGGTTCGGCTCGATTTGTATATGAGATTATACGTTCATATTCCTATATCTTATATTATGTATTAATATCAAACACAAATGTTAACATATTATATTACACATAGTAATAGTTATCAACTATAATATTAACGCATTTGTACTAATCTAAGCTATTTTACGAGTCGAGCTTTTTATAAGCCGAACCTTTTGTGAACCGAGCTTTTACGAGCCTTTGCCCAGCTCAGCTCAGAGCCTACAATTTTTTAACAACCCTGAACCTTGCTAGTGATTTATGAGCCTAAGCCGAGCAGGGCAAAGCTCAACTCGGCTCGGCTCATTTACAGCCCTATTGAAACCCTAAGCTTTTACAGTGATTATAAAAAGGAGAAATGTAGAGGTGTGTGGTTCTTAAGAATGGTTTCGAGGATCGGTCTGGATCGGCCGGTCCGATCTCAAGCCATGATACAACAATTGTATCGTGAGGCTTTAGATCAGACCAGTCCAACCGATACCGATCCGGACCGAAAGATCTGGACCGGTCCAGTAACTGGATCAGCCAATCCAACTAATCTCCATTTTTTTTTAAGTTATAAAATAAAAGATCTAACCGGTATCGGCCTGGGTCGGTCCGATATCGCCAATCCGACACCGGTCTACCCAAATTAAAAATAATAATAATAATAAAAATCCAACATTTGGATCGGATTAGAATCAACCAAGGCAGTACTGGATCGGCGATCCGGATCGAAATCGGCCCGGACTGGTCCGATCCAGGATATATCCCGAGAATAAAAACCTTGTTCTTAAGTCGACTGACCTTAGTGGAAGAACACTTTCCAATCCGAATCCCAGATGAAGTTAAATTGTTTGTACTTTCAGTTTAGTTTGAAATTTTGAATGCCCAAAGTGTCATTCACTTTCAATTTGGGCTGAGATTGGCCTATGGATATATATATATATATATGTAGGGATGGCAATAGGGCGGGTTATATGGGTAACCCATCCCTAATTGCTCGGGTTTGGTAACTCATATATCGGATTCAGATCGGATTCGGGTTTGGCTCACCCCAATCCTAACCCACCCGTTACCATTAAATTACATGTTATGTATATATTTTATAGCAAAAAGATCTTATGTATTTAATTTTCAAAATAATGTTTGTTTATAATAATACATGATGCATTCGGGTCAAACTTCAACCGATAAGCAGGGAGATCCACCCGACCAAAATCGGCCCATTTGATACTGGGTCGAGTTAACCTCAAACTGATCCATTGTTAAAAGTGTAGTATTTGTTTTTTTTTTTTTTTTGAGAAATGCTAGTCATAGAATAGGCAACTTTGCAATTAGGGCATGTGGTTGACCCATCAATAAAAATACACTTAAATCTAATAATACGCCCATAATACTGGGTAGAAGAGGGAAGCCAAAGACCAAACCAATGGAGAACTGTGATTGACGCCCACCAGGTAGTGCTGGCAATTTCGCGGGCCTGGCCGGGTTCACATAGGATATTAGGGGTGTTATGCATATCCAAACCTGGCTTGGCCCGATTTTCGGGCCTAAGAATGAAACCAAACCCAATCCTATATAAATATTAAAAACCCGATTATTATTATTATTTTTCTTATTTTATTAATAAAAATTCTTACAATCTTCATATTCAATATTCATATGTATTTAAAATTTTTGCTACATATTTTTCACACTTTTAATAAAGAATACAAAAAAAGAAATTCATAAAATCAATTAGAGATATGATGAAATAACCTTAAATATGTTAAACCTATAAAATTCATTGTAATTCAAATTGGACCGGACTGGACTTATGCATGCCTAACCCAAGCTCGACCTTACAAATCCGCGGGCCCGAAAGTCAGGTCTAAGATTGGTTTAAACTGGGCGGGCTCATTGGGCCTAAGCAGACCGGGCTTAAATTGCCAGCCCTACCACCAGGTATTGGACCCTTAACTCCCCATCACCAAGAGTTAATTCCATTTGCACCTCTTACATTTTTTACAATTGCTGACGTACTCTTTGTATCTTTTGATATTTCACTTACAGCTTTTGCTAGAAATGTCAATTGAAATACGTGAATTTATTTGTTTTAAAATTATATTTAAATAAGAGAAAATTAATTTTTTGTTAGACAAAATTGCCTCTCTATCATTTTTTTTTACCTCTAGAACATTTTTTACCTCTTAACAATACTAATAAAATAATTAAAATCCTATCGAACAAGCATTAGAGATTTTTTATTTTTATTTTTAAGTTCCCATAATAAAGCATATTCTTTTCAAATGCGATCTATTAAGATATATATATATATATATATATATATATATATAAACGATTATGTACAAGGATAGTGCAGAGCTAAACATTAATAAGAGATAAAAAAGGAATGTTTATACATTTAATAATATTTTTTTTTTTTTGTGTATGTGGGTTTAATTCAAAGATAATATAGTCAATAAATTAAAAAATCAAATGACATCATCACTTTCACTTTTCGTGTAATATAAAAAATTGGTGAAAGGATGGTCTATGCAAAGTAATACAAATCTCAAATGATGTAAGTAAAATATCAAAAAACACAAAAAATGTGTGTAATTATCAGAAATGTGAGGGGTATAAATAACACGAATCTCTAAGGGTGTAAGTGAAATATCAAAAAATACAAAGAGTGAGTATGTAGTTATCAGAGATGTGTTGGGTATAAGTGGAGTTAACCTTGACAATATTATATAAGATGTCTCCGAACAGGCTTTGTCTAATCTATGATTGTCAACGAGCCGAGCTAGCACGGCTTGGGCTTGGCTGGGGCTCGTAAAATCTGGACAAGGTTCAGGCTCAGTAAAAGCTCGGCTCGTAAAATGCTCAGCTTGGCTTGCAAAAGCTCGGCTCGTAAAAAGCTCAGTTTGGCTCGTGAAAAGCTCGCAAAAGCTAGGCTTGTGAAGGCTGAAACTTGAAGACTTTTATGAACTAAGATCAATCAAACACTCAACTTTGATGTCCTAGTCATCAAAAGAAAAAAAAAAAAAGATCATATGGAGATTTTTTTTAATTAGATTTAACAAAATAAAATTAGGAAAAAAAAATTTGAAAATATGTAACTCATTACTGTACTTACCATGATTGGAAGCTTTAAGACTTTTATCAACTATAAAATAAATCAAACAAAGCTTAGAAAGTTTGAAGATTTTTATCAATTAAGATGAACAAACAAAACTTAGAATCTTAGATCAAACTTGGAAGGGAAGCTGAACGGTTTTTTCCATTGGAAGAAAATAAAGTCCCAGACTCCCAAGACCACCAAGAGTCAATTAAATAATTAATTTTTTTAATTATTTTATCTTGAATACTCAAGTAATTAATTATATATTTAATAATTAATATTATATATATAAATATATTTGGGTGCTCAATCCTAATTACTTTAGTTGACTCATGGTCTTGGGACTTTCTTTTTTAT
>JAUPMG010168410.1:0-10650 GCA_031762675.1 Pachysandra terminalis
GGTTTGAGGAACCGGTTCAAGGAATATACGACCAAGACATAGATATAGGGAGAAGGTAGTGCGCTACCGTGATGACCTTTTATTGCATAAATCACAGGATGATCAACATTACAATGAATATGCAATGAAACCATTATTAAGAGATACTTTACAGCAATACATACTTCCATCTAGAGCGATGGTCAATAACATAGAAGGTGATACTACCTCCGTCTAGAGCGATGATCAACGACGTTGAAGGCAATACTACCTCCGTCTAGAGCGAGGCTCAATGACGTTGAAGGTGATACTACTGATAAGTGTGTAACACTTGCACTTTTAGACTTATTAATCATGTTTTTTAGTCTTAGAGATCTATTTATGTGAATGAATTAATGCATTTTTCTTGTTTTGCAGGGTTGGTGATAATGAGGAGAATATGGACTAAAACCAAGTCAATTAAAGCCTCAATTGGATCAAGTTTCAAAGTTCTCAAGATGAGATGATCAAAGATCAAAACTCAAGCCAATTACACCTTGAAGATGGAGAAGGAATCCCAAGTAGAAGCCCAAAAGACCAAGTTAAATATCAGCCCAGAAAAACATAGCATATTTCTGTATTTTGGCCATAACTCCTTCAATATAAGTCCAATTGAGGTGATTTTGGTGTCCCTGGAAAGATAAAAATCAGATCTACAACTTTTTCAATAATAGCTACATTCAACTTCTAATGTTTTCTGGGTCAAAATCGAGACGCAAGGGGGCTGTTCTGGGCAGTCCGAAAATAAAGCCGACATTTGGAGTTTTCTTTGAGAGAGTTCTTATGGGATTAGAGTTCCAATCCTTTTGGGATTGCTTTATTAATATATAGAGACTTTTAATTTCATTTTGGGAAGGAGGCAATAGCCCTAATATATATTTAATTCTTGTTTTTAAAGATTCACTGCTAGTTGGAGAAGAAGGAAGAACTGCAGGAACAGCAATAGCAACAACCATTGAAGATGGGATCATACTTCACACCAAAGATGAGTTCCATTATTTTTATGTGTAGCTAAATTTCTTGTACGATATTGATGTAAACTCTTTCCTATGTTTATGGCATTAATATCATGACTTTTAGGTTTTTAATTTAATTATTTGATGGTTACCTAGTTAAGAGGATTGTTACAAGAATCGGATTTAATGTTTATAATCATATTTTAATAGAACATAACGGTCAATGTTTTGTTAGGATTGAACCCAAACTATTCTTATTTTATGTGATTATTAGAATATTGATTATGCAATAGTTCTTATTGACATGATGATTAAGAAGGATTTGATAGGCCATGCCTAGGGAAGACGGGTTGTGCTGCAAATTAGTTAGTTAGTATAGGTGGACAGTCCGTGCCTACCGAAGATGGGTTATACTTATCCCTTATGATAATGTAAATTCTAATTGAGAAAGTTTGATAGTTTATGCCTAGAGAAGACAGGTTGTTTTGCAAACCATAGTATAGAGTAGTGCAATGCATACAACTTGTGCTAATCGAAGATAGACTATGCTTATTCCTTATTATGATACCTTTTGGGTGACATTGTAGTGAGCTTGTAGCCACACAAGTCTGTTTTCAAACATTGAATTAATTTCCTAATTTCATGAGATTAACCATATTCATTAGGTTAGAGGGATCATCAATATTCTACCTTTTATCTTATTAATTTAGACCCCTTTAATTTAATTTAGTTTTTAGAATTAAAATCACATATTCCTTTGATTTGTCTACTAATTCATTTAGAATTAATCTGATAAAATTAACAGTTTAACCCCATCAGTCATTGAGGTTCGACACCCTCAACATAGCCCTATCCTACTTGGATTCGTTCTATTGCAAGTGGTAAATATAATTCTCACATCAACTACCCCTGTATAGAGCGATGCTCAACGACGTTGAAGGCGATACTACCTCCGTCTAGAGCGAGGCTCAATGACGTTGAAGGCAATACTACCTCCGTTTAGAGCGAGGCTCAACGATGTTGAAAGCGATACTACCTCCGTCTAAAGCGATGCACAACGACGTTGAAGGCGATACTACCTCCGTCTAGAGTGATGCTCAACACAATTGAAGGTGATACTACCTCCATCTAGAGCAAGGCTCAACGACGTTGAAGGCGATTCTACCTCCGTCTAGATAATGCTCAACGACGTTGAAGGCGATACTACCTCCGTCTAGAGCGATGCTCAACGACGTTGAAGGCGATACTACCTCCGTCTAGAGTGAGGCTCAATGACATTGAAGGCGATACTACCTCCATCTAAAGCAATGCTCAACGATGTTGAAGGCGATACTGCCTCCGTCTAGAGCAAGGCTCAACGACATTGAAGGCGATTCTACCTCCATCTAGAGCGATACTTAACAACGTTGAAGGCGATACTACCTCTGTCTAAAGCGATGCTTAACGACGTTATAGGTAATATTACCTTCGTCTAAAGGGAACCTCGACGATGTTGAAGGTAAAATTACCTCCTTCTAGAGGGAACCTCAACAACGTAGAAGGTTAGACAGTCTCAAAAGTACTAAGGTTCAAGGACCTCGAAAGTAGTAAGACTAGTAGCCTCGATCGTGTCACGACTAAATAGTTTCATGGACGCCAAGGCTAAATAGTTTTCATTATCACGAATATCTATTGATTGCCAACACCCATATCGAGGTGTCGTGAGGCTCGCCAACACTTAGCCGTATTTAGGGTTATAGGTCATGTCACAGTCTCTCAATGGCAAACCTGTAATTATCCAAACGACTTGTGATTGGTCCGCCTAAGAGACTGGGGTACATTATGCATATCACCCCAGGTGAACGTTTTAACCACCCTCAGAAATGGTGGTTAGGAATTCTAACTGCAGTTAACTCTCTTCCAAAAGCTATAAATACTGGCTCACTTCCCTCATTCGGGGATGATGATAAAAAAAAATGGGAGAGGAGAAATCAAAAAAAGGCAGACCTCCGCCAAATTACCAGTCCTTGAACTACGTCTGATTTGATCCCTGTTTGGGTAAGTAGGCAACCTGCAAAAGGTTTAGTCATAATCTCAATTACAGCTCTAGGGGTTGGAAAAGTTCTAACACCTTGACCCATTAGCTCCCTTAGCCTGGTTCGACTGGTGTTTGACCGTCCACCAGTTTGACTCTTTAGTTCTTCAAGAGACAGGATACGATCACTATTTGATTTAGGTTCCCATCGGTCAGTGATATCATACTTGGTGATAATTCACAAAACCACCCACGAAACTAGTCTGCTACCTAATGATCACTATTAGAAGAATGGAAAGACAAATGAGAAAAGCAAAGGCCATGGAGCAAGCAGGATCATCATCTCCTCTTGTTGAGGAGGAGAGACGCGAAGCAAATCTCTACCAGACGACTTGTACGAGCTGAAAGAAGAACAGGATACAGATTACTACCCTGATGATCAGATGGAGATAATGAGAATAAAGATGAACAAGATGGAGGAAGAACATGCAAAGAGAATGGACCTATTGCAGATGGTGATCACAAGTGAGAGTCACATCCCCACACCACCAACGGACAATGGAAAAAACACCACATAGTAACTTCTATGACTACTCCAGTAAGTGCGCCTCAATCAGACTCTGTAAACAATAGTGGTTTCATGACTCAGAGGAGATCGTGAGCCTCATGCAGAAGGAGAAGAAGAAGCCTATGGAGTTTAGCATCGACACTAGACCTCTATAGCCCATGATGGTCATGAAAAAGCCATATCTTGTAGGGTATATAGTACCGTTCTTCACGCCATAGTACAACGGACGAACAGGCAATGCAAAAGAACATGTGACCAAGTTCATCGGTGCTATGGGAGCATTTGTAGATGATGATGAACTAAAGTTGAGGGACTTCTCCTGATCTCCTACTAATCGTGCCAACACTTGGTATGATAATATTCCCTACGAATCTATCCCTAATTGGGAGGCGATGAAAATATCTTTCCTGCGAAAGTTCTTCATTGTGGAGGAACGTTTGACCCTCATGGACTTGGGTAAAGAAAGGAAAAAATTAGATGAAGGGCTTGAGCCATACGTGAGGCGATTCCATGGCCTTGCAATTGACTGCCGCGAGATAGCCATAGAAGACAACCTAATACATATGTGCATTGATGGAATGATGCCTGCGAAAGTTCTTCATTGTGGAGGAACGTTTGACCCTCATGGACTTGGGTAAAGAAAGGCAAAAATTAGATGAAGGGCTTAAGCCATACGTGAGGCGATTCCATGACCTTGCAATTGACTACTGCGAGATAGCCACAGAAGACAACCTAGTACATATGTCCATTGAAGGAATGATGAAGGACTACCGTCTAGTGCTAGAGAATCTAAAGATAGATACATTCACTCGTCTTTATGAGTTAGCAAGGCGTACTGGACGTACAATGGCCTTAAAGGGCGATGTTCCATGGAAGTCTAAGGGGAAATCTACTTTGTCATATGGAAATTACCTCTAATCGAGAGTAAACGTTATAGCTTTTCTTCTTCTCCTAACAGCGGGACGCGCAATGCCTTGATCTTAGCTTCATGACTAGCTACACGGGACTCTAATTCTTGATGAGTAGTAGGAGAAACCTTCAGCTCTCGATAACATGTGAGGTGCCCCAAGGCTTCCTCCATAGCGTCTAAATGTGCCATCAACCAATCTAGCTTCATCCCGGTTGCTAAGGGATCCTCTAGCTCCTTCCGCATATCATGGAGACCCTCCACACAGTAAGAATAGAGAGTTGTGTCTCCTACAGACGTCCCACCAGCGAACATACAGCTGAGTAGAAAAAGGCTTGATGATGAGGACTGGAAAAGGATATCTCAGTGTCAGGATCATCGTAACAATCAACGATCCTCCAAAGAATAGAGCCATAGTCGAAGGAGATGTAGATCTTCCTTAATAACATGAAGCGAGTCTCCGCTTCAATGGGAGGTAGTAGCAGATCAACATAAGCATCCACACTTATCAGATCGAAGATTTCATCATCAATAGAATCATGAGAATGACCACTCTCACTAGAGGCATCGATAGCACGAACGCCTTCCTCATTAAGGATTGAGGATCCCGAGGGTATATCTACGATCAGATCAGACACTCTCACCGATCTAAGAGTAGTCAACACTAAAGGAACGTGGGGACTACTCCCCCTTATTTGTCGTTTGAACGATCTCTTCCTCGAATGTACCGAGGAAGCAATATGAGTCTCCTCCCTTGCAAATGGAGTATCAATAGTAGCGTCCCCAACACTAAGACTAAAAGGACATAGACACCTCGGGAACTCACCGGGCAAAGATAAGACGATTACTTCACATAAGCAAAAGATATGCTTAGAATGAAACATACACTAGCAAGAGAAAAATCAAAGTCTTGCCCCTCGTAATCGAGCATGATCTAAGGGAAGTAGTAGGAGAGATCGCCACTACTGACGCTATCCTACTAAAGCCGAGGATGCGATATCGCACGTCAGCTCCAAGGCTGATAAGGGCAAAGTCATGAGCATGGTCCTCATCAACATCATTCCCTTTACTTTCTTCAGCCTCATATTTGGAGATCGCTTCCTTCTTCTCCTGAACAAGGACTGGGGTACTACCCATAAGGTGCTAACTCCATTTGGAGGATCATCCAGCATGGCCTATGAGTTGTACCTACGAGAAAAAGACCAAGCAGATTATGGAATTAATCAAAACAATGCAAGAATAAAGAAAGTATTTGCTCATACATTAGCTGTTGGTGATATCAGCACAGTCCCGAGCAGGATTGATACCGTGGAGGATTGGTCCCGAGGAGGATTGATCCCTAGGATGATCGGTCCCGAGGTGGATTGGTCCCGAGGAGGATTGATCCCGAGGATGATCGGTCCCGAGGAGAATTGATCCTGAGGATGATCGGTCCGGAGGAGGATTTGTCTTGAGGAGGATTGATCCCAAGGATGATTTCAGCACAATCTCGTAGAGGATCGGTCCCGAGAAAGATTGATCCTAAGGATGATTTCAGTAAGATCTCGAGGATGATCGGTCCCAAGGAGGATCGATCTCGACAATGATCGATCTCGAGGAGGATCGATCCCAAGGATGATCAGTCCCGAGGATGATCGGGCAGTGACGCCCCAAAGCAAAAAAAAAAAGAAGATACTATTATTATTTTTTTACCAGTCCTGTGGAACTGGTACAGATGTCAAATCCCAGGAGCAAGGGAGCTTCAACAGCAGATCCCAACTCTGTGGGAGTTGGTACAGGCGCTGGAAGCCAATTCCAAGGCGGAGGAGGTGGTGCTGACTAAGCAAAAAAATAAAAGAGAATGATATTTTTTAATCAGTCCTGTGGGACTGGTACAGGCATCAAAGCCCAGGAGCTGGGGGACTTCAAAAGCATATCCCAACTCTGTGGGAGTTGGTTCGGGCACCGGAAGCTGATTCCAAGCAAATGTGGTAGCACTAGGTAAATAATCTATTTATTTATTGCCTTGATAATATTATCAATCAAGTTGAACTGATATTACCAACACCAGACCGCGAGAGCAGGAACTTCAAAGATAAACAAACAAAAAAAGAAATTGACTTCAAGGCCAGACGGCGGGAGCGGGAACGCCTAAGGTTAATAAAAAAAGAAGAAGAAGTAGAAGAAGTTATTTTGACGTCAAAGATCCTTACCGTCAAAGCCCTTTGACCCCAAAGTGACGTCAAAGATACATGCTTTGGAGCCACTTTGATCAGAGATACGAATGACCTTCTACATCATTGAGATTTCCTTTCATGAAGACAGCGTTTGTCAAGATGTTTCTATTTGATGGATTTGAAGCACATTTTATATCGATTGCCCGTCGAAGGGATTCGACTTGCCTTTGTGGATATCGACTTCCCGTTGAGGGGATCTGGCTTGTCGGCGTGGATATCGATTACCCGTCGAGGGGATCTGGCTTGTTGTCGTGAATATCGACTGCCCGTCGAGGGGATTCGGCTTGCCGCCATGGATATCGACTGCCCGTCGAGGGGATCCGACTTGCTGCCATGGATATCGACTGCCCGTCGAGGGGATCTGGCTTTCCGTCGTGGATATCATTTTTAGTGAGGGGCGATAACCTTGAAAATTATCCTCTTCAGTATTTTTCTTGGAGTCTAGGGACGACGATTGTTCAATAATCTTTGTCCATGCTACTTCGGAGTCTGAGGTCGACGATTATTCAACATTCGTCGTCCGTGGTGCCTTGGAATCTGATGACGACGATAATTCAACATTCATCGTCTGTGGTACCTTAGGGCCTGAGGACAATGATAATTCAAAATTCATCATACGTGGTACCTTGAGGCCTAAGGAGGACAATAATTCAACATTCGTCATCCGCGGTACCTTGGGCTTGAGGACGACGATAATTCAACATTCATCGCCCACGGTACCTTGGTACCTGAGGACGATGATAATTCAACATTCATCGTCCTTAGTACCACTAGGAGGAGGGCAAGGCTTGGACACATATCAATCATTTCGGGGTTATTTTGTCTTTGACATTTTACAGATATACAGGTATGATAACTCATAGGAAGCTTATGATGCTTAGCAATCGGATTATCCGCATGGATAGTTTCCGTTGTCTATCCTCATTTGAGATCATAGTTAATGCATAACATACTAGGCTGAGGTTGAATGATAAGTGAGCTGAGAGATGGAAATCTACGGAGAAACTGAGAAAAATCTCTAGAGGGTTAACTAAACCCATGGGGTGAAAGGGCCCACTTAAATAAGGGAAGGATGCTTGCGAGCTCCTATACAGGTTCGCTATTTCTTGAGTATGGTACACTCATAATTAAATTAGCCATATGGTGGACTTCATACCATAGGTTAGTGCCCAGAATGAAGATGGGGCTTCTGGTAGTCCCTAGGAAGATGTCCTAAATTGGTTTGGTTGAGAAGGTTCGGGTCGAGGTCCACTTATCAGGATACGTTAGTTTAGTCCATTCACTTAGCATTTTACATTACAATTTTTTGCCTTCATTGCATCTATATTATGATTGTTGCTTTCATTGCATCCATTATAGATCATGTGCTTGTTTCATTCATTCATTTCATTCCATATTAAACTACTCATGTTGTAGTATGGTCATTGTTGTACTAACCCTTGATCTGATTTCCATAAGAGGACGGGTGACAGTCTCACACTTACTGGGCATTCAATGTCTCACGTAACTTCTCATGTTGCAGGATAGTAGGAGTAATCTGTGTGCTAGATAGTGTGTTGTTGTAGCTGAATTTTGTCTATCATAATACTACCATATAGTGCATTGTAATGTTGTTCTGAGGGAGTAAGGGTTGCCTTTAGCTTCAAGGTGATGATGACCTTGTTTAGGGAGCATATTACGAACCATATCGACCTAGGCTCAGCTGAAGCCTACGAGTATTTAAATGCTTGTAATAGTTAACTTTGACTTCACAGATTTTAATAGACTTCCGCACTCTGATTAAACTTAGTAAAGGTAATTTATTGCTTCTATCCTATTTCCAATTTATAGCTTGATAGAGATCCGCGGTCCATGCGTGGATCCTGAAGGTCACACCTTGGCATCTGTGCCACCCAACCTATGGATTCGGGCATCGGGATCCGGGTTGTGACAGATTGGTATCAAAGCTCTAGGTTAAGTTGCCTGGGGTTAAAAGAACATAGAGGGGAAAAAAACTAGGACTCCCATGATTGTGATTGTGTGATGAATGTTGCGTTTACTCAGAGAGAGGTTGTTAGAAGACTAGTGAAATTAAGTATCACATAGAAACCGAAGTCAGGTGGAGAAACATAGAAGAACTATAGGACTTGTGTGCTGTTTTGATTTCCCAAATTGTGACTATGTTAATAAATGATTGATGTGTACTACATGATAGAATTGTTAGGGTGAATGCGGAATATTAACTGGAAAGAGTAGTTTAATCAATAATGTATAAATTTAAAAGGAAGATTAGGTGTAAGAACTGAGGGAGGTTTGTGATAGGGTACTGTTTGATCTTAAAATTGGTTGCACCCTTTAAGGTGTACATTTCTAAAAGAGCTGAAGGTTGGCTGGCCACCAATCCAGAGGAATCTTGGGAATGAACCTTGAAGGTGTGAGTCGTGTTGTGTGTAGGTAAGGGCACTGAGTGGGAAGGATCCCCAGGGACCTGACCACCAAAAACCATCTTGTTGTTGTCCAAATTCTACTTGTGTGTGGGAAATACTAACACTAATATAGTACTTTCACAGGATCTGAGAACAATGTAGTTGCAAATACATTGAGACCAAAACTTGGTGAGAGGAGAGATAAGTTAGAAAGACATATATCATTTACTTAACTCATAAAATAATAACATAATAAGATATCTGATTCCTAGATTATGAAGAGACTATCATAGTTGGTTTATCTGTAGTGCTATTAATTAATAAAGGAATAATAGATCAAACTAATTAGGGGTTGGAATTTAATTAAATAGGGTAAATTTAAAATCAAGTTAAGAGGAGTTTAATAGTGTAAATAATTTTAGGAAAGAAGGTGCAATTAACTAGATTAATGTGGGTCCTCATATATATATATGTGTGTGTGTGTGTGTGTGTGTGTGTGTGTGTGTGTGTGTATTTAAAATGAATAGGGGTTCGGCACCCGTCAGTCCACCGACCGCGTGGGGGGGTACCGAGCTGGTGCGAATTTAAAACTTGCAATTTGGGGGATTCTTCTTCCATTCATTTTGGAAACCTGAAACCCTTCCATTCCCATCCCTAAAACTTTCCTTGACTATCATTGAAGCCTCAAAGCAAATCAATCCTCTACATCAAGAAAATCAAACCTCTACCTCAAGCACTAAATTCCCCATTAATCCTTGACGAGATTTGCCAAATCAAGGATAAACCTCTTTTCTAAATCCTAGAAATTTCTTTTCCCCTTCTATAAACCTCCCAACAAAATCAACCTTCCCTTTTCAAGCTTCAATCAAAATCAAAACACATCCTATTAAGGGTATTTTCTTTTGCTAACCCTAGAAAACTCAATCGTCCACACGTCCCTTACATTAGGCTCGCACTTGCCGAGAAAATCCTAACACTACCTCAATCCATTCTCAATCCACCTCTCACTACGACAATGTCGAGAGCAAAGAGAGCCACCAAGGATCTGAGGCCCTTACGACGTATTGACACTGCTCCAGAGAAGAGGAAAGGTGGGGCAAGTTCATTGCGCCCACCACCATCAGAATCATCCACCAACTCGTTCGAACTCGACTCAAGTCCGAGTCCTGAGCATAGACCCTCCACTCCTCGGCACCCACCTGTACTGGAGAAAGTTCGCACCCACTCCTTCTGATGTGTCAATAATAATTAACCACTCACAATAGGACGAATCCTTATAGGATAGGGCTAATGTGAGGGTGTCGAACCTCAAGGACTGAATGGGTTTAAAGATTGTTAAATTTATCAGTTTAAATCTAAATAAGATTAATTAGAAAAAAGAAAAAGGAATTTTAATTATGTATTCTAAAAATCAAGGAAACTAATCTAAAATCTAAAGATCAAGTTAACTAATTTAAAAAGGAATTAATTAATTAGGAAAATAGCAAAATATTGATGATCCCTCTAACCCTTTTATTATGGCAATATCATGAATTCCTAGGCATTAATTCACTGTTGAAAACAGAC
>JAUPMG010168421.1:0-10650 GCA_031762675.1 Pachysandra terminalis
CTCTGTTCACAATCACACACAGCCCAAAATGCTAGAGCATGAGTGAATACACTTCATTGTAGGTATACTCATTCTGGTTTTCAGCTTATGCCTGTTATTTTTAATATTTTCAAGATCTAGTGCATAGATGTAAAGAGAGAGACCGAAATGGGTAGCACACTCTGATAGAATGTATGTTTTAGCCTAACCGTAGACTCATTACACCTAGAAATGGTAGATTTCAATTACAGGCATTTTTATAGTTACTTATATCTTACTAGAACTGTTAGAACTTCCGCTTATGAATCTAATTTTGCTAGCCACACCCGTAGAGATACGGGGTGAAGGTTGCACTTGAACTGGAAAACCTATGAAATCGGGAATTTCCGGTTCGGGTCGTGACAAAATAGAAACCCATATTTTGGTGTAACCCAATCTGTAAAGTCTAAACACTTTTCCCGTCTACTTTTTTACTCCAATTCACAATCCAAGTCCATTAAGATAAGCCCAATCTACATAGTCCAAATAATTAGCCCAAAAAGAACACAAAGGATAAACCCAATCCACGTCATCACACCCATCCCAAGCCTTTCACACTTTTGGCACTCTTCTTATAACCCAAGAAAGAGGTGGTCTACATTCTAAGTTCGGATTAGTATTGTCCCTTGATTTTTGAACCAGCAATTCACACAACCATCTCAAGTTTTTCACCATTTTGGTATCACCTTTTGAGGTTCAAAGATAAATAGATCTACAATCTATAATGGGAGAAGTTTTTGTCAATGACCCTTGACCCCACTATTTATTACCTCCTATGCCATCCACCCATATCAGCTATTCTCACCTAACCTCGTGACATTTACACTTTTATCCTTAACCTTTCTATAATTGAAAGTGTAAATTCATAAAAGGTAAAAGTTATTATGGAACTTTTTCTCACCCAAAACACCAAACGACCCTTTCAAAATCCTAAAAGTAACCCATGGTCTCACCTTTAGCCTATAAATATCCCTCTCACCACCATTACACACCTTCAAGTCTTCACTTTAGGCCTTAAATAAACTCTTCATCTTTCTCTTTAGAAATTCCTAGAAATAGTCTAGAACACCAGCTTGCTAACTCACTTTTGAAGAGAAGAAGGATTCAAGTGACGCCACTCCAGAAAGTTTTACACTTCAAGCAACAAAGGGGTAATTCTTACTTCACCAAGTTACTTTATATTGTAGTGTTCTTATCCTTAGCTTTCTTTTATATATCATTTTTCTTATTATGTTAGCATATTGTTAGTTTTTTTTTTAATATAGTTAGTTAATTAAATGTTAAACCAAGTTTAGACTAGTTCTTTTTCTCAATTAAATGTTAAACTAAGTTTGGACTAGTTCTTTTTCTCAATTAATAAGAAAATTGGACTTTTCATTTAACTTGGTTTCCTTTATATAGTTTTGTGTTTATGGTTCATACCTTATTCTCATGTGATTAGTTTTTCTTTATGTGTGAAAACAAGTAAAAGCTAATGTCTTTCTCAATCAATGAGAAAATGAAACTATCTTTTTCTCTGTTCTTTTTCTTAGGCCATGTCATTTCTATGCTTTCGTTCTTTTATCATATAGTTAGTATTTTTCCACATGAAACCAAGTAAGGAATAGTTCACTCCTCAACCATTGAGAAAGTGAAACCTCCTTTTACTTGGCCTTCTTTAGATCTGGTTAGATTTCTTTTCTCCTCTCGTATAGTTAGACTTAATGCCATGTTACAGACTTGTTCTTATCTAACCAACGGAAATAGAAATTTCTTTTATCTTAATCTTTTTTCAATGCATTATACTTTTAGTTTTCCTTATTCTTTTCTCTTTCGTTGTCAAATTATTCTACTTAAGTTTTCTTTCTTTTTTCATGTAGATGGATTTTCTTTCCAATCAATGAAAAAGTGAAACTCTTTTTTTTATTTAGATTACTTCATTTTTTACATATTTTATATTTTCTTTCTCCATGTTATAATGTAGTTACTTTCTTTGAATCTAGGTATTTTCCTTTTCTTTATGTCAATGTCACTTGTTATTCCATGTCTAATCACCTACATAGTATTCTTTTTTGTCACCTTTTTATTAGAACATTTGGTTAATCATTTGTAGGTATAGACTAAGCAAGTATCATTCTTCTACTTTTCTCATTTGCTTCATTCTTCTTCAAGCATGGTAGTAGTTAGTTCTCTTTATTTCAAGTATGTTAGTATATTGTTTATAATGGATCTCTTGTTTATTTCAATCTTGATTTTGTATATTATCGTAAATGCGTGCTTGAATCAAAAAATGCATCATTTAAACTCACAAACCTTGTCCCATCCATTTTACCCATCGTCGGAGGAGCCTAGTAAGCTTGCAAACGGGCGACCATTGTCTTTGGTGGAAAATCTTACACTCCCGAAGTTGGTAGCTTATAGCCTAGCGACCATTGTCCCCATTGTCGACGCCCAACACTCTAACCCAATACCAAACGACCCGAGAAGCATGTGTAGAAATCTATGTGTGGAGGTAGATTTATCGATTTTGAGCTCCCATTAGCCTTTAGATGCATAGACCTTAACCCCTCATGTAGAATCCGATTTATGATAGAGTGTCAGTAATCTTAGGATATGTGTGATTGTTTTTGTCCACTAAATGTGAGTTCATAAGAACTAAAGTCCACTAGTCATAATTTAGTTGTCATCTTTTGTCAATCACAAACTAAGTCAAATGCTGAAGAAGGTCATATAGGAATTAATGAGTAAGTAACCAGTTTAGACCAAATGAGGTGGGGTTCCTAACACCTTCCCCATTCTCATAATCTAACCTTTGAA
Organism: Pachysandra terminalis; assembly: GCA_031762675.1. Lineage (NCBI taxonomy): Eukaryota > Viridiplantae > Streptophyta > Magnoliopsida > Buxales > Buxaceae > Pachysandra > Pachysandra terminalis. The sequence continues at coordinate 2,815 of JAUPMG010168421.1, forward strand.
CCCATTGATCTCTTATTACACATCCAGTAGAATCATTAGTTGTTATTTTATCATGTCCTTAAATATAAGGCCCTGATGTCCAATCACACAGTAAAAAGGATTGGTGGCGACTCCTAAACCCTTTTTTTTTCCATCCCAATTCCTTTCAAAGGGATTTCCATCATTCCTTCGGGTGCTTTCAGTTGGAGACTCCCCTGGGGACAATGGAAGGTTCAAACTAAAACTTGAACCCCTGTCATCTTCTCAAACTATCCAAATAGTTTCATGTTTTTGTATTATTGTTTGTTGTCACATAATGAATACATAGGTTTCCTTAGGTCAAATTCTTTATTTTGTTATCTCTCTAAAGTTGTTTACTATCTTCATTTAGAAAATCAACCATCAATGAATCAAAATCTAGTGATATTCGAGTCTTTTGGCAACAGGTTCCCACTCAATCTATCTTTTGACCATTGAGTATGACTTAACCAATGGTAAATCTTAGGGTACATGCTCCGTTTACACCTCCATATAAGATCCAGGGTCCTTAACACTCTAAGTGCTCATAATTCCAGTTCCCAAGCCTTTCCCACAACCCACGTAATACCCATTGCTAAATAGTCTCTATTTCTCATAATTTGTTTTCCAAATATATGAGCCATTTTTTCTCACCTATTTTCAAAAAATCCTCTCAACTTAAATACTATTTCTTTGTTACTTAAACCCATTTATTCTTCTTTCATGTGAGAATTTTCTACCCTAACTGTACCATACAAACAATATTAATATTTGTAATCTTTCTAATATCCAACCCCCTTCATCTTTAGGCCTGCATATTTTATCCCACTCAATCAGATAATCATTTCATAAGTCCACCTAATAGACAAGGTCCATGCCCTTTTAAGCCTCCAATTACCTTTTATTTCAGGGTCCTGGCTTCTTTAAGCATCAATCATTTAATGATTCTACCTACTAGACATGGTCCAAGCCCCTTAAAGCCTTAAGTTACCTTTTATATCAAGGTCCAGGCCCTTTTAAGCTTCATTCGTTCTATGAGTACACTTGCTAGACAGAATCCAGGCTCCTTTAAGCCCCCAACTACCCATCATGTCAGGGCGTAGGGCCCTTACAACCTTTAGTCATCATCAATTTAGAACAAGTTAACCCTAATCCTCTAGTCAGGGCACAGGCTTCCTTCAAAGTCTCCAGTTCGGGTACAAGTGCTCTTTAAGCCTTCAATCACTTTTTGTTCAAGGCCCTGTCGTGACCCTAACCCTCATCTTAATTGGGTGATTAAATTCTATTTAATCATATCAATAAGCCTTAGGATTTAATTGAAAAGGAATTAGCTGATTTGGACTATTTTGCAATTTAGGTTAAATATTAGGGAAATTTATGAGATTTGGGCTTGGGCCCCAAAGTATGAGACGGACTGGACCATGGGCTGGTCGTTGGGATCATGTTGTAGAGTTAAGGTCACTTTAGTCATTTCAGCCTATTTAAATTCAACACTTTGTGTTAGAGGGAAAGTTTCCCACTAACGAATCCAGCCTTCCGAATAGGAATGTGGGTGTAAGGAAACTCCTCATCTTGGCTTACACAATCAAAGGAAAATAAGGGGAGAGAGGGATTCTAGTTTTGCTGAAGAAGAGAAGAGAAAAAAAAAGAGAAAAGGAGAAAAAAGAAGGAAGAAAAAGGCTGAGGAGGAGAAAGCCATAGAAAGATTGGTGATTTTCCTTGCTAAAGTTGCAGAAAAGGCTTGGAAAAGAGGTAGGGATTTTCCATAGTTTCTACGGTGGTTATTTTCAAAGGATTATTATAACTCCTTAGGATGAGCGTCTAGATTTCATATTTTGCATGAAGATTGTGTTATTGAACCATGTTATATTGATCTATGTGCTTTGAGATGATAATATGAATACATGTGTTTTGAATCATGAGATTTGTGTTTGATCTAACATGTGAATCCATGTTTAAATATTAGGTTTTGTATGTGACATGTTAGATTGATGAATGTTAGTATAACCCTTAATTTCTGTATGAGAAATGTATGAATTTGAGGTTCTGTGAAGTTGGGCACGAAGCCCAAGAAAATCCCTGCCCTTCTCACCAAGCTTCGGCAGATGCCAAAGCTATCCATCAACCTCCTCAACAGGACCCTCAGTTCCACTGAGCTTTCTGCCGAGCTCCTATATGTCCCATATGTGGTGGACATCTTATTTTTGGTGTCTTTGTGTTGTATGTGGTGTTGCTTTGTGTGTGTAAGATTTTGTGCAACAAAAGGTACTGGTGATGCACAAACCGGTGAATGACCAAAAATGATAATTTACTAGATGGGTTTGAGCAATCAGAGGATTCGAATACTTGCTTTCACTGGCCTAAATAAAAAGAAAAACATTTCCAATGAAAGGTTTCAAAGGATACAAAGAGGAAAAAGGATAAGAACAGTCAGGAATGTTCAAGAAGACAACACAGAACTTAACAGATTTAAGAAAAAGGATTTGTAAGACAAATGCTTTGCAATTCTCAGAGAACGTCACATGCTCAGAGATCAGATCCCCCTTTTTGATGCCTCATCCACCTTTTATAGCCTCAGATCTTTTAATGCTTCAAGATCTTTGAGGATCTTAACAAGACTTATCTATCTGGCCCTCTATTCCTAAAAGTCTAAGATTTATTTCCCCATATGTTTAAGTAAATGACTTTCGAGTCATTAATATGATTTTCCCAAAAGGTGTTTCAGAATATCAATGATTTTGATATGATAACTTGGTTATTTCGAGATGTTTTCTCGAAATACAAAATGATGATTATTTCGAGATATAACTTTGAAATACTGATGACGATTTGACCCTCTCAAGGTGGTTAACCTAAAAATGACGAATTGACCCTCTTGAGGTGGTTAACTTATATGACGAATTGGCCCTCTCCAGGTGGCTAAACTATATGACGAATTGGCCCTCTTGAGATGGCTAACCTAAATATGCCTTCATGTTTTGAAAGTTCTCTTTTGAGAATATGATTCAAGGCCTATCTTAAGTAGAACTTCAAAATATACTGTTAATTTCGAGATAATTCTCCCTGAATGGGCTTTCTTCGAAATATACTCTTTTGACAATATTCGAAATACAGTCTTTGGATATGTAATTACACAATTGATCTTGCCACGTGTCAAAATATGATTGGATTGAATCAATTTTCAAATTGACTCATCATCATTAGCCCCCTACGTTTAGAATGTGATATTCATTCACATTGTAAATGCATATTCATAAGAGGCCATTTCTTGATAATCACATAACATATACGCTTGTGAATATATTTTGTATACTTGATTAATTCGAAGGTTTTCCTTCAAAAAGAATATTGGTCTAAAATCTATCTTATGTAGATCTTTAGAATACTTATGGTTCGAGATAATTCTCCATATATATATGGATCCTCGAACAAGGATATTTTGAAAGTAAAATTTCAAAAGAATACTGATATGAGAAGTTCATCTGAAGTAAATTCTCAAAATATATTTAGAATACTTGTTTGATTAAATATAATATTGCCAACAACATATGTGGCAAAATACTCCAACATATGCGTGCGTTCGAATATCTAAGGTCTATCTCAAATAGATCCTCAGAATACTGATGTATTTTGAATTAATACTTCCAACAAATGTAAGCATATATTCTTGACAAATGCGGACATTCAAAAATCTGAGATCCATCTCAAGTGAATCCTTAACATATTATATTGATTCGAGATAATACTCCCAACATATGTGGCTAAATACTCCAACAGATGTGGGCGCTCGAATTTATATGATTCGGGATAATACTCTCAACATATGTGGCCAAATACTCCAACACATGTGAGCACTCGAAATAGAACACTTCGAAGATTTTTCCTTCATAAGGATATTGATAAGGTTTTCTTATCACTTTGAAGATTTTTCCTCAAAGGAATTCTGGTCTAAGGTTTTCCTTATAATGTTTACAAAACTTGATGATAACAACAATGCAAATGATCAAATATTGATCTGAGGTCCATTTAAGTAGATCATTAGAATATTTATTCGAGATAATTCTACCAACACATGTGGGCACTCGAAGATCTTGAAGTCCATCTTAAATGGATCCTTCGAAAATATATCTTGATCATTTCGAAAGTTGTTCATCAAGGAATGCTGGTCCAAGATCTTTCTTTAGTAGATCCTTAGAATATTTGTTGATTTTAAGATTCTCCTACATATATAGGCCGTCGAAATATTCTACTTTGAATTCTCCTACCATAAGTAAGCATTTGAACGTCTGAGGTTTATCTTAGAATATAGAACGTAATTCAAATGTTTTCACTTGAAAGTACATTGATCTCTTCGAAGGCAATATTGGTCTAAGGTTTTACTTAGAATATAGAATGTAATTCAAGTATTTTCACTTGAAAGTACATTGATTTCTTCGAGAGTATTCTCTTTGAAAGCAATATTGGTCTAAGGTTTTCCTTAGAATATAGAATGTACACTACAGAAAAAGGGGTTTATACAGGTAGAATGTAGCGGCGGTTTACTAAACATCGCCGTCTAAAGTTTTTATAGCGGCGATTTTTATCAAACCGCCGGTATATACCTTTAGCGCGCGCAAAGACCTTTGGCGCGAAATAATTCGCTAGAGAAAGTTACAAATACTAGGCGATTTTATAATAACTGCCAACCAAGGGCTTTTATATATCGGCAGTTCTACATAAACCACAGCTCCCAGTATGGTTAATAGTCGGCGGTTTTTTGAAAACCGCCGACAAACCCCTATAACCCGGTGAACCCCTTACGCGCGGGAAATTCCCCGCTCTTAAGTAATCCTATAACGGCGGTTTATTAGGAGTCGCCGAGATATATTATGGTCCATAGACGGCGGTTTCATTAAAATCGCCGATATACTAATAATAGTCGGCAGTTAGTATTAAACCACCGATATAGGAGTTGTGTATAGACGGCAGTGTAAGTATAACCGCCAATAAAGGTTTAATAGGCAAAGGTTTTATAAAACAGGCGACTGTGGTCTTTTTTCCATCAACTACTGCGAGATGCCCTCTTTCCCTTTCCCTTTTCTCTTTCTCTTCCCGCTCCCGCCTTTCTCTTTCTCTTCTTGCTGCTGCGCTATCACTTGCCGTCGCTGTTGTTGTCGTTGTCGCTGTTGTTGTTGCCGTCGCCATCATTGTTGCTGTTATCACTCGTCGTCACTGTCGCCGTCACTCTGTGGCTCTTAGAGAGGTTAAAACCCTATCCTTTTGGCTTTTCCAACAAATTTTGTTGAACTATCAAATCCGTCTTATAGAATAATTTTGGTGAATGATCTGTAAAAGGTACTTTTGGTGAATAATCTATAAAAGATAATTTTGGTGAACTATCGACTCCGTCTTATAGAATAATTTTGGTAACTCGGCCTGTTTTTGGTGTTTTTGCAAGCAACTCCGAGAGTTTACTTGGAATTTGGATGATTTACTCGGGATATAGCCAAGACTTCTCCTATTTTCAAAACTTATTACCTGATATACCCGAGGTTTTAAGATTTTGTAATAAACATTGACTAGTTGGTGACTTCACGAGTCCTATCCGAGTTTTTAAACACTGGATCACATGGGGTATATATATCCATACATTAATCTGTTTTTAACATACTGTTAGTGCTTTCAAAACGGGTGTAACACATTCTGTGCATATATAGGTTGATATAGGTTGATATAGGTTGCATCTTTCATTGACCTATGTCTCATGGTACCATGTCTTGCAGGAGAAACAAACAGAAAATCTCTTGAAGCAATGATAAGACCTCTCTTTTCACTGTAAATTGATGTTGGACTCAACATCTAAGATTTTTTTTCATGGTGTATTGAATCCAACAGTCATTGTGTGATCAAACGATCACCACACAGCCTCACCTACATCCGGTGACTTGGTCATCTTAGATATAGTTTGTGGGGGAACTTTGGTGACTGATTGAATGGTAACAGTTAAGAGCACAGCTATGTTAATGGGTATCTTGTTGAAGTATTCTTTTTTTGTCATCTTCTCTAGGTGAAAAACACTGGGAAGGAGTCTTCTTCAGTAGGGTAAAGCCAACAAAAGTGAATTGGGTTTGCTTTTCTTTTTTCTATTTTCTTCTTTGATAGAACAATATTCAAATAAGCTACATAAATTTTATTTCATTTTTAGAACATAGAAAGTTGACATATAGGATTTAGAGAGTGTGCATCACCTCGAACTCCAAAACTTAAGCGGAGATGAAAGAGTAGGACGAGGGTCAAGGAGAGAAGCCACTAAATTTAAGGCTTTACTCGCTTGCTCTAATGCTTGTTTAGTGGGTAACTACCAGTGGGCATATGTGTTGGTTTAAAGCCACAAAATTTTTAAAAGGATGCGTTGCTTCTTAGTCTCCCGAAATAATATTATGAAGGAAATGATGAAAAAAATATTTGAACAAAAAAAAGAAGAAGTTTATGATAGATGGTGGGGACTGTAAACTTTGGCTGTGCCCAAATTTTAAGATTTAAAGCTACTTATTTGTTATCATTTATGAGCTAGGACACTTGAGTATGAGGTTGTTTTGGTTTGTGGGGGCATTTGCCGAATAAGCCAGCAAATCTTGTTGGCAAATTGTCTCAAAGCCATTTTCAAAGTTGGGGTTATGGTCCCATTTTCAAAGTTGTGGGGCACTTCCCTAAGATGTGACAATGTATTATCATGGCTTAATTAGTTCTATATAGAGATATAAACAGTGAAGTATCACTGCCTGAGTATCTTAAGTTTAATTGGGGAAGGTGGATGAGTTAAATAACTCTTACCTATCTCTATATTGTATTATTTTTCTTTGAGTAAATCTTAAGTTATTCTCCACCATAATATATCATCCTTCCCTTGTGTTGTGACCCTACAAATACAATTAGAAAATGACTAGCTGTAATGGTTGTTAAGAGAAATTATGAGGGTCTTTTGTTACAAAAATGGTCTTTATTTTTTTGGGCAAATTTGTCCACGAAGATTTAATTGCTTTATGCTTCTTTCTGTTGTTTGTTTCCCTTTCTTGCATATAATGCCCCATAGCTTTCATGCATGAAAGCTGTGTTGATTTACAATTAAGTGCATTTTTAGTTAAACACCATGCACGTAATGTTTTCTTCCTTTTATTTATCACCATATTCTTGATTGGAATGAGTTGTTTATGTAATTCTCTTGTGTTGATTTACAATTAAGAGCACTTTTAGTTAAAGTTTGAGTTTTTTAAATTAAAGATAAGAGATTGTTGTATTTGGATTTGATACAATTTTACACATAATTGTTAAAGTCATTCGTCATCTTTAATTTTTATTTTTGTTTCCCACATAAATTATGGTTTGGTTTTAGCTTAATTATAAAACCTAACAAGGCAGTTTGTTTGTTACAGGTTATTACATTCCAGAGCTTGCAGATATTATCGTCCATGAAAACAAAGTCATTCATGGAGATTCTTCCTCAATTTAAAGGGGTTATGGTATATATATAAATATATATTTTTTTTTGTTTAATTATGGTATAAATTTAATTTCCTGGCTTAGACTTTATGCGTATAACATAGATGATGGGTCCAACATCATCTAAATGCCCTAAGTCATTTACTATTCGGGTGGAAGCTCATTGGTCTTTTAAGTCTTACTTATATTGAGGTGTTGTCTTATGTAGGAGGTTAACTTGTGGAAGCTCATGGTGTTGTACAAGTTGAATTACACCGCCCGACCCAGTGCCTCGACTTTCATTGGATGCCTGCAGGGAATCCAGGTATATCTTGCTCTTCTGTAGTCACTTGTTGACAATACTCTTTTAAGTCTTACTTA
>JAUPMG010168432.1:0-10650 GCA_031762675.1 Pachysandra terminalis
AACAGACCCCAATTCCTGTTAAAATCTTCAAACTTCATCTCCTGAAAATCTAGATGAATCGAGACCCAAAAAAAGATTTAGGACAAAGCCCTTTCAGCAACCCTCTGCATCGATTCCTCCTTTCCTTCAAAAATCCTGTTGTTCCTCTCGTTCCACAATGACCAAAGGATGGCTGCTGAACAAGAATTCCAAAGTAAGGCACTCCTCCTACCTACCTTCCTCCTCTTCCAACCCCAACCCAAAAGAGCCTCTTTCAAATTCTTATGCGAAACCCAAAAAAGGTTGAATCTTTGAATAAAGGTATCCCACCAAGACCGGGCAAAATCACAGTGAAGAAAAATATGGGGTGAAGACTCCTCCTTCTTACAAAAGCAGCACCTAGAAGCCAGGTGCCAAGGCTTGGTTGAATGGCCCTCCTCTTTGACAGACTTCAGACATGCGAAAGCAGTGTTGCACTAATCGGGCTTCTTCTTTTGCTTTAATCAAGCGGTATTGAGACTATTGACATACAGTAGATGTAGGTTGAGTTGTTCTATTGGTTCTGATACACTGAACACAATTTCTTCTTATTTTCTATTTAAAAAAATCATGATTAAACAATTTGAGAACGCGAAAAATTTGGGGAAAACATATCTTTTTGAATTTCAACCTAAATACTTGTAGATTATGAATTGCTTATGCATATAACAAGGGCCAATCAAGAGAATGACCAAAAGTATTAATTTTTAAATAATTAATTATATTACACAAAAGCTAATTAAAAATACAGCCATGAAAAATACAATTTGAGAGATCTGCAGACTGCAATTGACACATTGCATATTTAACTGCAATACTATAATTTTTTAAAATGCTTCATATTAAAAAACACCAGTGTAGCCAAAGCATTGCCTAGGTGGCACCATGCCAGCTGCTTTGCTTTTGTCAAACGCTACATGCCTTAAACAATGCTAAGGCAGGCAGTGTTGCTTAGGCAACAGCCTAATGGCCCCAAGACGGTAAGTATTTAGGCAGCCAAGGTGACCAATTAGATATGTATTAAAATAACTAACATTATATTATTAATTATGGTAATATTATTAACATACTAACTAAAATGTTTTCTATTATCACGTTAGAATTATATCAAATAAAGTGTTATCTAAGAGTTAAAAGAGTACACTGATGAAGTAATTGATGACTCTGGTGAGAATGAAAAGAGATTGCAAGAAAAAAACAAATAAGAATATCTTGATGGTGAGATTTTTCACACGATTTTGCATTTTGGTGAACACATAGACCATCTCTTTTTTCAATAATTAAGCATAATGGACTATTTGGAGTAACTCATAAGTCAACCATCATCCTTTTTCCCCTAAATCTTAACATGTCTATACATTAACACGTATTCATGCTAGGAATGATGAATTAGTTGATAATGTTTTGATTTTTAATTTAATGCTTCCCTAACTATTTTTCATAATTGTTAATACTATGCTAATATATGTAGGTGTAAGAAAAAATAATAATTACTACTTTCTATCACCTGGTTGTCACATAAGCAACACCTAGACATCTCCTTGCATAGGAAGGCTCATTGCCTAGGTGTCGTCTTGAGTACCTTGAAAAATATCATATTATATATATTTAAAAACAACTTTTATAAACAATTTGAAGGATATAAACATAAACTAGACTAAATGTGCAAGAATATGTAATATGTAGATCTGCAATGGCTAAACCTGATTTTTTTCCTGGGTTTTGAAAACATTTTCAGCTAAAATATGGTGTTTGATTTTCAAAAACAATTTTTTAACAGGCAAAGAGAAAATTAGTAAAATCAGAGACCTCGAGAGACCAGTTTCTAATTATGGCAAAATAGTTTCACAAACTGCAGAGGGGTCCAAAATCAAAACCAAACATGGAATTCTGACATATCATTTGTGAAAGCTAGTTTTATTGCACATATTCACAATATCCACGTTTAGGCATGCTACTTCATAATAGCTATAATGTTTAAGAGAGAACTATCTATGACTTCATGGACTGGTACTATCACTATGAGGTTTTGAAAACAATTTCAGCTAAAATATGGTGTTTGATTTTCAAAAACAATTTTTTAACAGGCAAAGAGAAAATTAGTCAAATCAGAGACCCCGAGAGACCAGTATCTAATTATGGCAAAATAGTTTCACAAACTGCAGAGGGGATCCAAAATCAAAACCAAACACGGAGTTCCGACATATCATTTGTGAAAGCTAGTTTTATTGCACATATTCACAATATCCACGTTTAGGCATGCTACTTCATAATAGCTATACTGTTTAAGAGAGAACTATCTATGACTTCATGGACTAGTACTATCACTATGAAGCTATAAACTGAGAATAACATTGTCATCACTCCTATCAACTAAATTTTTGCCGCCCCAGTTGAGATAGGGATAGCTACTTTGAATAGAGCTGTAATAAGGTGGATTGGGGGATCTAATCAGTTCAGGCTTAGACCCAATCTAGAAATTAGAGGACCCGGACCCAGTCTTCCTAACTAAACCCAAAACTGGCCTTAATTAAATATCTGCATGCATGATATATTGATATATTGATACTCATATTCAAGTAAATTAAGTTAACATGAAGACTTGAAGTAAAGAGTTTCTAGTTTGTTCGATTAGCTTAAGGTTTAGGGATTTAGCTAGTCTCTTTAAAGTTAAACATGATAGGAGGTGATGGATTAAAAACCATCAATAACTCATATCATAGAGGTAAACATTACATAATCAGAATATTTATTTTTTCTTTTATTAAGTCAATCCAGGCTGGGCTTTCGAGCTGTACCAACTTCAGCAAGAACTCAACTTCAGGTCTACAACTACCAAACCTAATCCAAACCCTACTGAACTTGGCGCAATCGGGCTCTTGTTAAGGTTGGGTCAGCTGGGTTTCGGATTGTCCCATCCCAATTTTCAACTCTAATTTTGAGCGACAAGGAACTCAAAGTGATTATGACTTACATGTTTGATTTATTTATTTATTTGAGTTGTATTGGTTTTCATAGTAGTTTCTCTTCTTAAAAACAATGAATGAAAGTTATTTTGAATATAAATGAATCAGTTTTGCAGGACATCACGTTCCTTCTTTCCCTAGACATGCCTTGCATGTTTCCTATAATTGTATTTTTAAAATATTTTGAGTTTCTTGAGTATAAACAAGTTTTTTATAGCCTTCCCTAAAATTTCATTGTTAATTTCCCTTTCATTGACAGTCATCAATTCCTCCAATTTTGATGGGAAAACAGTATTTCCTTTCTTTTGATATTACCCCTAATTAAAGATGGCAACTTGTGACCAGACCTGTCAACCCACCCACATTTAGACAGGTTCCCGCTTGACATTTTTAATTGAGCCTTTACAGCTCAACCCTTTTCCAGCACGTAAATAAACAGGTCTGTTTTAATTTGGGCTACTTGACATGTGGAGTTGTTATATCATATTACATATATAACATATGCATATTTTTTATATCAAATCATACATATTATATTTTATTTATATATAAAAATATACAGAAATATATATTTATATATTATTTTTCTTATATTTTATACATTTATTATGTTAAAAGGGGAGATTAAACAGGTTAGGAAGATTACATGGATTGAGGCAGGTAGAATTCGGGTTTATACTTCTCAACCCGTTGTGGGTTCAGATCGGAGCGTAAATCCATTAATACTCATACCAGCCCAACCCGAACCCCACACATTGCTAGCTCTACCGGTCTACCCCTAATAATTCTCTATGGTAAGGTTGATATTTCCTATAATACTGACACTTGAAATCTTGAATGGGGTACGGAGCTCAAAATGGAGTGGAAAAGGCTTAACCTTGAATACCCTAGATATAGAATTTTGAAAAATCGTGTATCTGAGAAAATTAAAATCATAAACAGGGTAAACAGGCTTATGAAATTACACAAAGCATTCATAAATGAAGAGGGTTGAGAAACAAGAGCCATTTATAAGGATCACAAACTGATTAAACACGGAAAATTGTAACTGAAATTTGTTCTGAATTTTTAGCTTTATAAGATGCATGTTATTCAGATATAAGAGTAAAAAAAGTATGCTTAGAGAGAACAAAAAAAGGAGACATGAACAAACTGAGAAGCTAAGCAAACCGAAATGTCACAACAATGCAAAGAAACCATTAGAAATAAGTAACAGCAAAAATCAGATAGGGTCCAGCATACTGGACTGCAAGCATTAGGCTGCATGCTTATGTCCAGCTTGGCCATCAAAAGAAAGGACAACAGAACTGTCCTCAATCCCCAAGAACAATGATTGCCAAACAATACTTGACAATATAACCCCAATTCATATTATCAAGTTTCAAATGCCTTTGTTAGAGTAAAACGGCTAATGATTTCATGATTACATTTATAGTGCCTAACAAAATATAGACATATGTTACGCCCTATATATACAAGGAAGAAAAGCAAGAAGCAGGAATATGACTTACCGCAATCATAACACTTTCATGAAATATAACTGGTGATATGAAGACCCAGAATATATCGTAAACGAATGCACAAGAAAGAAGTACTGAAGCAACCTGAATTAAGACAACAATTAGCAAGTGTTTAACATGGTTTAGACAAATAACAGATTAGATATTGCAATACCTTGATATTTGGTAATCGAGCCATTTGCAAGATTGTTATCATCAGACAAACACCCTGTAAAACATTTAAACCACATATAAGTGAAACTCCAGACAGGATTTGGTGAGTATCTCCATGACTAACAACGTTGTTCATAATGGATAAATGGTACTAGTTTAGTAGTTTGACATACAGCAGAAGCATACAATGGCTTTCCAGAATAATGTGCATACGTAAATACATACATACACACATACATACATACATACATATATATATATATATATGTAGAGAGAGAGAGAGAGTTAATGCACAGCCTGTCCTTTTTCTGCAGAAGGGCCTCTCTATTTCTGCCACACGGTGGGATGCTGTGACCAATCAAGACCGTCCGTTGATAAGAAGCTATCTGGTATAGCCACGAATGAAGTTCACATTGTTCACAAAGGCCTGCACTCATGTGTGGGCCATTTTCCTGGCAAAAAGAGGCAATGAAAGTTCCAATATTTGAAAAGATTTGTTGAGAAAACAGGCTCTTCAGAACTCTTCTCTTTCCCTTCCAAAATGGAAAATTATGGCACAAAAAAATAAAGAGTACAAGCCCCTTGAAGAGACAAAACAAATTATGGAAATGGGTTATGTGGAAAAAGAATTCCCACAAACTAAAGAAGATTCCTATATGAACTTATTAGCTAGCTTGTCTACTTCAATACCAACTGATCTCAGGCCCAAGAGAGTAAGATGTTTGCCTGTGATACGCCTGTGATGCACAGTTGCTAATTCACTACAAAACATGAACCATCTCCAAGGCCTAATGATTTTTCCTTGTCTTGATTGATAACATTATAGAACGGATCTAGGTGTTTCCCAAATAGGAGACCTTTTATGGATAGTGCTAAGAGAGCAGACGCCGGTCAGGTGGTCGGCGACTTGCTCGCTGCCGGTTATTCAGCTGACGATATCGCTACCGCTCTTAACAAGGTTGGTACCTTCTGTGCGAGGCCGGAGGGAAGTAGGTCGGATATCCAAACGAAAGGGGATAATCCGGCTGCTAGTTTCAGAGATGCCGTTCTACTAAGGGAGAAAGGGGTCACTGAGGACGACGGGCGACCTTGTGGGAAGGGTTTAAAGGAGTCAGCATCTGGAGGGGATGAAGGAAAGGAGGGTTACGGTTCAAGAAAGAGCTTTCAGCCAGATAGTCGAAGTGGTACACTGGGCGTTCCCAGCCAGTCATGCGTCGTCGCCGGAAAATGTGTAAGTTTTGAAAGTTATTGGAGTAATAATAAACAATGGGTGAGAATCAAGGAGAGGTGTGGGGTGCTGTCTAGTTGGTTGATGTTTCAAGATGAAGAACTAGATTGGTTTGTAAAAAAAATTAGTCGGTTGGAAAATAACGGAGATGCCGGTGGTTTCCTGGGGTCTCATAGGGCTTATGGGAGAGTTTTGATGTTGGAAAGGTTGAGTAACAGAAGAGGCTCAGTTTTAAAAATAACCTCCATCGTCAATGAGTCTAAGCACAGGTACTTTTTCTTCCCAAGAATGCTCAAGACACCGGTTGGGATTATATCAGGGAATCCCTCAACATTGTGCTTGACATCGCACACATCGTGGCTTTGCTATAAGACCCGCCTCCATTCCAATGGCGGTTGAGTTCGGCACCGGAATTAGGGAGGTTGTGGAGATTAACGACACCACTGGGCATATTCTTAATTTTGGATGGTCTCCATCGATTGTCGTGTGTCCGTCTTCTACCAGTTGAGAGCATGCTATCTCCTTGGAGTCTAATGACCCCATTCTCGATTGGAATAGGGTTTGTCGTACGATTGCTCTTAGGAGCCCAGAATTGGTTATTGGTTCCATTTTCCCTCTTAATCAACTTCGAGCGGTCTTGTTTGCTTCTTCTGAGTTGGAAGCAAGGGCCATCGTCTTGCTTAACTCTGCTGCCGTGGATGAATCCCGAAACATCAAGCTCAGTAGGTGGTTTTTAGGGGAAGGGGCCAAGATAGGTCCGATAGACAAAGGCGGTGTTTGGTTCGTGGCGGAGGGTGTTCCTATGCACCTTTGGCGATGACGACATTTCAGATGCTCGGAGATTGCGGCGGAGGCCTTATCGATTTAGGTTCCATTGATTTCATGGTGAATGGTCTCGGCAAGGTTGAGATGCGGGTTAGAGAAACACTTTTCCGTAAAATTCCGCGTTTAGTGGCGTTGTGGGATGGCACTCAGAGCTACGATATCTATATTTCGTTTCCGGTGACATGTCTGGCGAGTTCAGGGTTGTTTGGTTGGCCGGGAGGTCGAGGGTAGAAGATGATTGCGACGTGTTGCGTATGGCACAAGCGGGAACTCACGGAGGCTGTTTTTTGGAGGGTAAGTCGGGTATGGTGGGAGATGATGCAACCAACCCTGCTGGTGGGCCCAGCGGTCAAGTCAACAGCTGTGTTGACCATTTTTCAAATTCTAAATTCTTTCCGCTGGATCTGAATGGGCCTTTTTTGGCAGCCCACGATGTTAGGGCTCCTAGAGAGGCGGGCTTGGAGGGATTGGCCCCTGCGGTCTCGCCTATGGGCCCTATTGATCCCAGCTCTTCCCAGCCCAGCGTTAGGGCTTGTGGTGTTGTAGGAAGGCCCGTCGTTTCTGTGGGGGACCCTTCTTCCAGTAGCTCTAGCAGCAACAGTGATCTTTCCAGCGGAGGCGTTAATGGTTGCGACTCGTTCGAGCAGAAGGTGTGTTCTCTGGTGGCATCCGAAGTGAGGAGAATCCTTTTCAATTTCCAGGGCGAGTCGTCGGCCTTGAGTGTGGATGGAGGTTGTGTCTCTACTTCTTGCTATTCTTTTCCGAGAGATACCCTGAATTTGGGTTCTCTCCCTTCGCTTGTCCGTTTCTCGCCCTCGGAGGATGTATCAGGCGACAATGATGGCTCTTCTGGTCCGAGGTACGCAGATCGTATCCTTGACGCTGGCAAGGTGATTTCGCTGGAAGCTTTGGATATTTTGCAGGTCTTAGAGAAACCGCAAGGGGTAAGTGAGGAAGATAGGCATCTCGGTGGTTTGGGTTGTGAAGATGAGGAATATGGTTCGCCAATGCGAGTTGATGTTGTTGCTGAGGTTCGTGATGAGGGTCGTGTTGGGGATCACTTTCTAGTGCTGTATTCTTCATCCCCCTCTTTCTCTTCTCAATTTTCTGACGGGCGCTTGTCTCCCGTTATCCCCGGCAGTGATGGTATATGTTCATTGCCTACGGATAAGGTGGTCCTTGATTCCGATTGTGGCCGGACTGCTAGCGTCACACCCTTGTTGGATAACGCCATGTATGGGAATCCAAATTCTGAAGGCCGTGTTCTATTTTTTTCTGGGGCGAATCCTAATATTCCTTCTTCCTTTTTGGAGTCGTGTCCTGCTTCTCGCCATCCGGTTAAACCTCTAAATCGGAATGTCTTTCTCTCGCCTAAGGATCTAGACGATCAGCATGGCTCAGGTAATCGGACTCCTTTTTTTAGTAATTTGATTGATACCTTACCTGTAAGTTTGATCAGGGACTTCAATAACTTCATTAATCCAAAGCCTCTTTCCAAGCTTTCAAATTCGAGTCTTGATGAGAATGTTTCCCATGTTGGGGCTGAGGGGAGTTTAGGGGAGGATGTCTCAGCTTTAGAGCAGAGCTGGGTGGAGACTATTTCTGAATGGGATGAAGTGTTAGAATTGGCATCAGAGTTTCAGATCGTAGCTAGTCGTAGGAATGGGGAGAGTATTCCTTTTTCGGTTGCAGTGGAAGATTTTAGAGAGGGGCTAGGGAGAAGTAAGAGAAATGCAGAGATTGGGAATGTAGAGGAGGGAAATTCCCAATGGAGTATTAAATACCACAGGAAAAAGAATAAGGGTCAGTCTGTAGGAGGGATGGAGTTGGGTCAGTCATGAAGATAATCAGTTGGAATGTTAGGGGTTTGGGGAGCGGGGATAAGAGAAGAGCGGTTAAAGAAGTATGGCGGAAGGTAGGTGACGACATCATAGTCATCCAGGAAACCAAGAAGGAAGTAATCGCCAGGAGGGACCTTAGGCAAATGGGTGGAGTGAGGAATAGGAACTGGGACTGGCTTCCTTCGAATGGAAGATCTGGTGGGATCTGTTTGGTGTGGGATAAAGATTGCGTGAGGCAGGTCGATAGGTGGCACGGTAGGTATTTCCTAGCAGTTAGATTTAGAAATGTTAGTGATGGATTTGAATGGCTTCTGATAGGAGTCTATGGTCCTAATAAGCCTCGTGTTCGTCCAGAGTTTTGGGGAGAACTTCGGAGGATCCAGGAGGCCCTGGATGTCCCTTGGTGTCTTTTTGGTGATTTTAATGTCACTAGATTTTCTCATGAAAAGTCTAGTAGGGATCGGATAACTAAAAGTAGGAAGGGGTTCGCCAAGTTTATCAATGATTGCAAGTTGGTGGATTACTCTCTCATGGGAGATAAATTCACGTGGTCTAATCTTAGAGAACAGAGTGTCAGTTGTAGAATTGATCAATTCTTAGCTTCTGTGTCGTGGGATGAGCACTTTCCTCATGTGATCCACAAGATCCTTGGGAGACCCCTTTCGGATCATTTTCCCATTTTAGTGAACACAGATCAGGTTGGTAGGGGGGTCCTCCATTCAGATTTGAAAACATGTGGTTGGATCACCCTAATTTTTAAGGAGCTCCTAAAATCCTGGTGGGAAGAGAAAGATGGGATCAACGGGTGGGAGGGCTTTAGATTTATGAGTAACCTTAGACGCCTGAAAGATAAGATCAAAGTGTGGAACATGGAAGTGTTTGGGTGGGTTCCGGAGAGGAGGAAGAGAGCTTTAGCTGAGATTCAAGCCATAAATAAGATTGAGGAGGCTAGAACCTTAGAGCCTGATGAAAGGGAGGGTAGGAGAACTTGGAAGAGAGAATTGGAAGAGATTTTGAAGAAGGAAGAAGTGAGCTAGAGGCAGAAATCAAGAATTCATTGGCTTAAGGATGGTGATGGCAATACCAAGTTCTTCCACAAGATGGCCAATTTTAGGAAAAGCCGAAACACCATAGGGATGCTGGAGAGGGATGGTACTATGGTCGAGGATCACAAGGAGATTGAAAGAAAAATTGTCAGTTTCTTTCAAAATCTATACAAAACTGAGCAAAAATTTCTGTTTGAGGCTGCTAGTCTGGGTGGGCGCAGTCTTGAGAGGAGTGTTATCGAGGATATGGATAAAGCCTTCGGCGAAGAGGAAGTGAAGAAGGCTATTTGGGATCTGAATAGGAGTAAGGCTCCTGGTCCAGATGGCTTTAACATGGCTTTTTTCCAAGAGAGTTGGGATTTCATCAAAGAGGATCTTATGAAAGTTTTTTCTGAGTTTCATTCTAGCGGGATCATTAATAAAGCCACCAATGCCACCTTTTTAGTCCTCATCCCTGAGTTAAAAAGTGTCGTGAGAGTTAAGGATTTTCGGCCCATTAGCCTTGTCTCTAGTGTGTATAAGATTATCCCTAAAGTCCTTGCCAATAGGTTGAAACCGGTGATTGGTTCTGTGGTGTCTAAAAAACAGAGTGCATTTATCCATGGCAAACAGAATTTGGATAGTGTTTTGATTGCCAACGAATGTGTTGAGGAATATAATCGTCTGAAGAAGCCTGGCCTGGTTCTGAAATTGGATTTGGAAAAAGCCTATGATAGAGTGGAGTGGGATTTTCTAGAAAATGTCATGAAATGGAAAGGTTTTTCAGAAAGGTGGTGTAGATGGGTGAGATGGTGTGTTCGGAATATGTAGTACTCGATTTGTCTTAATGGTGGGATATCGGACTTGATTCAATCTTCTCGGGGGCTTAGGCAGGGGGGATCCAATGTCCCCTTTTCTGTTTTCCTTGGTGAGTGATGTTCCGAGTCGTCTTTTTAGTAGGGCCGGGGATCTCGAGAAGGTCCAAGGTTTCAAGATTGGTGATGAGAAGGTTGTGGTGTCTCATTTGCAATTTGCGGATGACACTTTAGTTTTCCTGGAGGACTCGAAGGAGAA
>JAUPMG010168453.1:0-10650 GCA_031762675.1 Pachysandra terminalis
GTGAATATACATATAAGTACATCACCTTCACCTGCCCAGGCGATGTGGGATTGTGCAACCGATAGCTCGCCCAGTGCGGTAGCTCGCCCAGTGCATCGCGCACCCGCCCACATAGGTCACCACACCTATTGAAATCAACATCGATACTAGGCCTTCGTACCTTATAGCCATCATGAAGAAACCTTATCCTGTGGGATATGTAGTTTCGCCGCTAATGCAGTAATTCAACAGGCGAACCGACAACGCAAAGGAACATGTCACCAAGTTCATTGGTGCCATAGGAGCTTTTGCTGGTGATATTGACCTCAAGATGAGGGAGTTCTCCCGGTATCTCATAGATCGCGCTTACACTTGGTATGACAACTTCCCCTATGAATCCATCCTCGACTGGGGAGAGATGAAGGTGGCATACCTAATGGAAGTTTTTCATTGTTGAAGAACGTATGACCCTCATGGACTCAGGGAATGAGAAGCAGAGTTTCGACGAAGGATTGGAGACGTATGTGAAGCATTTTCGTGATCTCGTTACTGATTGTCGGGAGACTACTACATAAGAGAAACTTGTGCGGATGTGTATCGACGGCATGATGAGGAACTATCATCTTGTATTGGAGAACACAGAGATCGACACAGTCACTCGTCTGTACTAGTCAACAAGGCGTACTATGAGTCTTAAAGGGGATGTTCCTTGGAAGAGAAAGTCGAAGCCCACTTCACAGGCCGTGATGGTGGAGAAGAAGAGATATTCCAAGGAACTAGCTAGTGAAACTAGAAATCAGAAGAGTGTTTTCTGTAGTAACCTGAATAATCCATAAAAATATTAACTGAATATCTTAGGGTAAAATAGTAATTTAATGAGATTGATAATTTAATTTCATTTAGTAATTACGATTAGAACACTTAAAATCTTTAATCACATAAAATACACTAGAAACCCCTAGGTTATTAAAACTGTTTAGACTATCCTGTTAGATTTAGGAGTCAGTGTTGATTAGATCGCCTAATTTAGCAGTTAAATAGAAAATAAAATGTTGTTGCTGCTTTACCTTTTCTAATTGTGCATGTTTATATTTTATATCATGTGATGATTGTTTCCCTTTGTTGGATCGTCGATCGGATTAGATTCGACCATGCGATTGTGCATGTTGTGTTTGTTTGGCATTGGTGCTACACACTGTAGCATAGCCTTTCTATGTTTGATTTTGTCTTTGTGTTTGATCATTTAGATCATGATTGTGATGTGTGGCCTTGATTTAATCTTGCATTGCGTTGTTTGTGTGGTGAGGTGTAAGGATAGGATGAGAGTGGTTGTGATTGTGTGGTTGAGATTTGAGTGGTTTGAGTAGGTGAGTTTGGAGGGTTGAGATTTGAGTGGTTTGTTTGGAGGGATAGGATTTAGACATTTGGCTAGGGTTGTTGGTTTGAGAGAGGGGATAGAATCTCATGAGATTTCTCTCATTTGGGTTTTTTTGACTTGGAGCTTGAAGGTAGGAGAATGGGAGAGAAGAGCTTGCTTTGCTAGGGTTTCTTTGGGTTTTTGCTTGCTTGGTTGAGGTAAGTGGATAACTTCATGAACATAATTAGATTCATCTTGGATTCCATGCATTTTCTTTACTTTTCATGTTCATATCATGTTTTAGAATGGATCAAATGGTAGTTATCGATTTATAGTTCATTTTCATGTGTGGGAATGGATTAAATGCTTAGTTATTGATTATAGTGTGTTTCATGGTTGAAGAATGGTTTGTAATAATTTTGATCTAAAATGTTACTTTAATATCATGTTTTAGGGTTAGATGATGTTGGGTTTTGATTTACAAATGCATGTTAGTAGTTTCCCCTTTTTTGTATGTTCGAATGTGTGAGAAACCCCTTGATTTTGGTCTGTTGGAGACGTTCGGCAGCCTCCTTGGTGCACCGAACGGGTTGCCGAACACATTCTGGGCCGCAGGCGGATTGTTCGTCTTGCCGAATAAGTCGTCGAGCATGAACACCCCGCCTAAGTTGGTTCGGTGCGTCGAGATTGGTTTCGGTGTGCCGAAGTGGGCGTCGAGGATTACTCCCCTGGAATTGTCACCAAGTGATAGTTCGGTTTGCCGAACTGATCGCTGAGGCAGGCTTCGGTGCCTCGAAGTGGTCGTCGAAGACCTTACCAAACCTGATATTTGACCTTATGTTCTGATGTTTGTTAGTTAATGCAAGCAGCATGATTTGTGATTGGAATTGATGATAATCCACTCTAGTATGATTGATAAGGTGATTCACACTCTATAATTTGGTTTATTGAAATTGGTGTGGTAACAAATGGAACGTGTGTGGTGTATGCTCTTCAATTAATCATAATGTATCTTGAACGTAACCTAGGATTAACGTAATCTTATCTAGTATGATGTTATGTGAAGTTCAGGGCGATTGTTATTATACATGCCTCCTCATGGACTATATGTGTTGATGAATATGAATGTTGGATTTGGATGAATATATACTTATGACTAATAATACATCTGATGCATCTAATGTGAACACTTAGATTATCTTATAATTTTCCTCTTTTGGTCCCACTATCCATGTTACGTAGAATGAGATTCCTATTACTTGTGAACTATTTGATCTATATGCTTGTTGATTGTTATTACACCTTCTACACAAAGATGGAATGTTTAGTTAATGTGCACTCACTTACATGCACTACATTTTGCTCTTGACCATGGATTTGGTCTATGAGTAATACCAGTATCCTGAGTCCTTACCTCCAGGACTCGTGATTATTTCATGAGGGTATTATGATCGGAAAATCATAATAAGTGAGGAGACTTAGATTTATGTAGGTTGAGAGACTGATCATCTCAATAAACCAATTGTTTGTTATCTCCCACGGTGCGGGATACGTCTTAGATGATGATCCCAAGAGACATAAGGAAAGATGATAGGCGAGGCACTTTATGTTGGTAAGACCCAATATCCGAATCATGTGAGTGAGCTCTGATAGTTGATCAGTAGTGTGTGGTTCTCTAAGGAAGTGATGGCTTGGGATTCGTCCCTATGATCGAAAATGAGGTGAGGCGCTTGTGTCCTCTAGGTTAAAATCCCTAGAAACTATGTTGCGTACATAGAATAATCTGCTACTTCTGGCATACTGGGGGATGGAGTCTGAGTGAACATCCTTGCGTAGCAAGATTGAGATCATACGAGGAACCAACATGTACGATTACTAGTTAGAAATGATCTTATCTTTGGGGGATGGTCTGTTAAGACATCTTGCCCAAAGATGGGTCAGTCTTTGTGGAATCCACACAGACTCCATGCATATTAGAATGTTTGTTAGATCACATTTGATGATTGTTGTAAAATAGGTACACAGTATGCATAATAATTAATTGACCACATGCATCGCGTCTTAATGATTTTCTTACTGTATGGACTGAGAGTATTGGAATTGCCTGGTTTCTATGATAGTCTTATATATTCCTGAAGTTATTTACTTACTGGCTAGTGCAACTCATGCTTTTTAAGCAACCGCATTTCAGGTCTATTAGAAGAAGATCGAGATGGAGCCCGAAATATGAAGAGGAGGACATTCGTTGTTTATTTGATGTAATGTAATAGATTAGTAATTTCCTTATTTCGATTTTCAGTTGTATAAATGTTTTATTGGGATTTCAATTGGACATGGACTTGTATGATATCTACTTTCTTTCAGTTGTTTATTGCTTGAATTTAAATGTTCATTTTCATCCTTATTATTTATCTCTTAGTATGATTTCCCAGATGAATCTTAATACTCTGATGTTTGACTCAGATAGACGTTAGTCCTGCTTAAGATTTTCTATTTTAAGGTTTTTACCTGATCGTATAGTAGGAGTTGATTTCAAAACACTAGACTCGAGTTAATTTCTGCTGCTTGTATGAAGAGTGACTATATCAGATATTATTTTATGAACTTTAATACTTCATAACTTATATCTTTCATAATATCCGTTTTATTTAACCTTTTTTGGTTAGATATTGCTTATCCACTGCCAAGCTTTGTTTGGGGTGAGAGTTACAAAGTCAAATTTGGGATCTCCAATGTGGTTTCCGATTTGGTTCGTGACATTTTCATTCCTGCTCCACCTCTACCTTGTATGATCAAAGAAGCTTTGGTAATCCTAAAACAGTGGGTGAAGGATGGCCTAGTGACTCCACCACCACCAAGATTTCCAGCGTCAGAGGAAGATAAGAAGAGTGATAACTTTTGCCATTATCACTCTTATGTGGGTCGCAAGACAGAAGATTGTTACAACTTGAGGAGGTTGTTCCATAATAAAATCAAGAATGGACAACTAGAGCTACCAAGAGGTACACGACAATCTGTTGCCTAATAACGAGAAGGCAGTTGTCAATGCTATTGCCCATAGAGATGCTATGGATGCCATAATGGAGTCCGATGAAGGAACGTGACCATAAGTGATGACTTTGGATGATGAAGATAGAGGATGCTTACATCAACGCTTGTGCACCAATGTTAAAGTGGAGAAGTTCTATGATGATATGGGATTAGTGTCTTGGAAAACTAGAGCTACCAGGAAGTTCTATGATGGTGTGGGGTGCAGTGGAGTGATGGGGGTGGGGGTGGACTGGGATAGGGTGGTGTGGGGTGGGGTGTCACATCTCGGATCCCGATACCCGAATCCCTAGGTGGGTGGCATTGATCATGAGGTGAGACTTTTGGGTTCCCAACCATGGAACGCAGCTCACAACAACAATCTGTAATAAAAATAATCGTTTCTTCTATTAAACAATCAGAGTGAGGAAGACAAAGTACATAAATCTAATTAATCAAATCTTGGCTTCAGATGAGCCTACAACTCATAAATCAACTATCCCAAAAAAACCCTATTACATGGTTCTACTATAGAAAAAAGCAGCAAATAAAAACTAAACAACATCGCATCCACGCAATCATCCAATCTCCCTTAACCTGTAACATGAAACATTGCAGTGAGCTTGGAATGCCCATATAAGAAACAAATTCCAACAACCATCCTCATGGAACAACGTTGTTCCAAACAACATAAAACATCATGGCAATTATCGTGGCATGAAGGCAATCATATAGTAGTGTTCACAACATAAACATAATTCAGCAAATCCACAGCGTTATCATACTTGAAGTCCAACAATCAACCATCGTTACCTCCACAATATCACAATCAATGCATGCATATGAATGACGAATAATGAATGACGATTTAACAAAACATAATGAATGTAACAATGTAATTATGAATGCAAGATGTATGTAAATGAATGCTACCATCATATCGAATCATTCTTCCACAACCAGCTCCACCAATGCTCCACATCAATACCACAAAATCCCACTACTCCACAACAACAATCTCCACCCCGATCCATGACCTTACAATCAATTCAAATATCCCACGTGTACAACGTGGTTTCGTAGGACTCTCAACCTACCCGGGCTCAATCCCCGTAGCTGTTTCTTGCTTTTCTGAGAATTAAATACCCAAGGACAGTCAACCTAACCTTTCAGGGAATTAAACACCCTAGGATGGTTACCCCTAACCATTTCTGGGAATTCACACCCAAGGATTGGCCATCCATAACTATTTTGTGAATTCGCACCCAAAGATTTGTCATCCATAACTATTATAGGAATTCGCCCCCAAGGATTAGTCATCCCTAACAACAAATCCATCTCCCACGAATCACTTCCAAGAATCCATCTCTTTATCTGTTGTCGTCGAGCCATCAAATGAACTAGTAGGATTGTCGGTGATAAGGTTCTTCGGAAGCTACCCGTGCGCCCATATACACGAGTAATCCTTGGAACAACATCACATGCATCATTTCCAACAATCAGTTGGATCTCCAATGATAACACCCTTCGGAAGCTGCCCGGGCGCCCATACACCCGAACAATCCTTAGGAAGCCGTCATAAGAATCCTTTCCAAGGAAACAATCTTAATAACCACATGCTAGCACAAAAAATCAAGCAATTCATACTAATGTCACAACCTTCAATTATATGTAATTTACAATCCCAAGTCAAGTGGTTAAGTCTTCAAGTCAATTGGTTCAATAAATCTAGAAAACAGGCAATACCTGCGATTTTTCTCTGGTGTTCGGTGGACCGAAGCCTGCCGAGCACCCAAAATGCACTAAATTTGGGTCTCTGTTGACAGGGTGGTCGGTGGACCGACGCCTGTCGAACTGACACTTTTCTGGGTTTTTCACCTTCAATGAACAATTGGTATTTTGGTCATAACTTCCTAAATACTTATCGCAATGACTTCAAAATTGTTTTGTTGTGTTCCTAACGAACAGGGGATTCAAATTAAAAATATAAAATAAATTATGAAAATTATTTACACAGGTGCTTTATTCCGTAGTTCAGGTCTGTACAAATTCTGGGTTTTCTAGGCTCGTGAACCCTAGCCCTTTGGTATCCAATTCCTATCCCCATTGATATTAAAGGTCAATAAACGATCATATTAGCAACCAATCACTGTGTAAAACATATCTTAGCTATTTATTAAATTGATAATTAATTTTAACCATGGATCAAACTTGTATACATTCAAAAACAGTCAAGCATCCAATCAAATTCATGTCACATGATCAGAAATACATATATGTTAACAGGAACAAAGTTTAATGCAATTCGGCATCAGGACATCAATATTAAGCATGTAGTCACCCATCAAAGACTTCCAAAATTCCACGTGAACTATATAGAAAATGCAACTTAACCTAATGCTTGTTTTGGTGATGATCCTAACGTGTTCTTCCTTCTACTTCTTCCGATCTCGATCCCAGCCATGACCTCTTCTCTCTCCCTCTTTGTTTCTTCCTCTTCCAGCCGATCTGGCCACCACCTCTCTCTCTCCTTTCTCTTAATCAAAACCCTAATTTCTTCTTCTCTTAATGCTGAAAATGGTCAACGTTGGTGGAAGCACAAATCCTGGCCAGGTACCCTTCGAAATACTCCAACCGTCTGCACCAGTCAGTTATGGGGGGTCACACCACTTTTAGAAACTGGATCAGATACTTCTTCAAGGACATAAAACCCTTGAGGAAGACCGAGGATGTGCCAGAGGAAAGTGTTGGCAAAGGTTATCATTCCCCTCATATGCTTGCGACTTTCCTTGCATTATTTCTTTCGAGATATGTTTTTGAGGGTTTGCCTTTTGAGAAGGTGCACGACTGTCACTTCACCATGGCGGTGCACATGGCACGAGGTTCTCATTACCCTTTAGCGCCTCTGTTCCTGGGTACCTTGTACCATCAGCTGGATTTGTTGGTTGATGACCTTGCTTCCTTATGTGGTCGTTATAAGATAGAGACTTTCATCCACACCCCCTTCCTTTAGCTGTTCATATTGGAGCATTTTAGACGTTACGGTTCCTCTCCACGCGCACTTCTGATAGACGGAGTGAACCATAGTCGGTCGGCATTGTGGGAGCGCGCTAAGAAAGGTAGAAATATCGACTTCATCTCTTTAGTAGATGATGAAGCATGCTTTATATTCCGTCCTTACTTCATCTCATTCCCTGGTGTGCGACCTGTGGGGTATCGTATTTCGGCTCCTTTGAGCAAGGTATATTTCAATGATCGCCCTCGTCTGTATTTATTGCTTACATCATGAACATACTCCCGGGATGTCTTTCGGTGTGAGCAGAGCGAGGCAAAGGTTATATCACAAAACCCGATAATTCTCAACGCTTTGTTCGTCAGTTTGGGTTTATGCAAACCCCACCTTCTATGATGACTCTTGAGGTTGAGGCATCCATGTCCTGACTGGTCAACGCAAAGGTTATTTCACACTTCCCTAGAGTACATCAAGGTGGCAGGTGAATGTCCTTATATGGGAAGCACTCAAGAGATGGTCAAATTCTGGTACGACTTCTGGCACGACGCTTATGCATTTGTCGAGGTTAAAGCCTCAAGGGTGCCGCTAGTTGTGATTCCTAGTAAGCATCCCAGGCTCAAGCTTCCAACACGTCATGGCAAGTGAACTGAACCCTCAATGGGCGGTACCCACAAGGTTTCCATGAAACAAGCCAAGGCCACCGTCTTGTTTGCCTCGCATCAGGTGACCACTTCACCCGGTCTACAGGTAAGATTCCTCATGCTCATGTCATTCTGACGTTACCTTTTGTCCTTTAGTCTCATGTCTATTTATATATATATACGCGTTCATATATGTGTTATCTCTCTTAACATTTGCTCCACTTTTGGACTTATCGCGTTAAACAAGAAGATTGCCAGTACACAAATAGAAGGAAAGAAGAACTTCCCGAAAAAAGGGAGGAATTTTCCTTTGACATATCAAAGGTAGATGAAATTTTTGAGCACCTCTTAAGAGGTAAGTTCATTAGGTTACCAGAAGGGCACAAAGTTCCCTCAACCGATGACAAGAAAAAAGGGGAATACTGTAAGTGGTACGTGTCACGGATCCATTCAATTGCTGATTGTTCTGTTTTTCGTGCTGTGTACAGGACAACATCGACTACTGGCGTCTTCAGTTCCCTGATAAGGGGAAGGAAGTGATGGAGATAGATACCGATCCTTTCCTAGCAACCTTCCTGGTCAACATTATTGGATCTAGGCTTAGAAACCCTTGGTTGAAGGTAGATTTGAATCCTACAGGCGAGGTATCCCTCACAAGACCCAAAGAGGAGAAGGCCGGGCAAGCAGGATGGCACGACCACCGTATAGGCGACCAATTGGTGTATCCTCTTAACCAGTCAAATGGTCGGAACAGAGTGTACCAGAATTGCAACATATGTGGTAGATGTCATGAAGACAAGGAATAACAGTACAAGCATATGAGGAATAGCTACCTTCAGCCGTGGCCACCACCGCATTGGCAGTACAGGCACAACTATTACCATGGATCACCAGACTGGAGGTGCCCAAGAAGAGACGAACGTACTTACAACGCCCAACCAAGAATGGTTAAACCCCCAGGGGCAGAGTTGACAGATGGACTAGGGTCATTCATCCTAAGTAAGATCGACCAACATACGAAATGACATGAACACAGAAACGGCGTTGGCAAAGGGAGCAGGTGGCTCTCAGGGAAATATCGGTTGAACAGAAGGAGCAACAAGGGATGGTGGTAGCCAGAGGCCCTAAAGGGAAAAATAAGCCATAAATGGTGGTTCCAAAAAATCCAATAAGTTTTCAAGACAAGACATACGAGTCTCCAGAGCTCGCTTTGATGGAAGAAGACAACGGTTTATTATTGGATCAGCGTTTACGGCAGCTTCAGAGTACTACCACCTCAGAGCACTTGCTCTTTTTTGACAGACAGCCTCCAGGAAGAGAAAGTCCCAAAGGAAGAAGTCACTATTGAAGAAAGGCAGACCATCCAGTTTGGTTCACTCCTTCCCGTCTCCATGGATTGCAACATGGTGTTCATCTTGCCAATCTCTTTTCAGGCAAAAGAAGAAGATGAGTAGTTAGAGGGTGAGCAGGAGCAGGATGGAGAGGCTACAGTGGCCACGCTAGCCAGTACTGAAGAACACCAGAGTCCAGCCCCCCTGCTTAACATAAAAAGGAGAATGCTATAAAGCCTAGGATCGATTTTCATGGTCAGGCCGATCATGTAACTTTTGAAAAGCTGTCATTAAGGATGGGAACCAAGCCTAGAGTGGGGTGGTCAAGCTTACGAAACCTTAACCCGAGACATGTACGAGTACATTTCGAGGCCTGACCTTGAGACCTCCTCTATCACATTTTCCACACCTAAAGGGACTCGCGTTCTTGACCTTCAGCTTGTATCCCGCCTCATGAACGTCCCTATGAATAATGTACTCAGCACAGTGCTTGATCTTCCTTTCTCGGAGCGGGCTGACGTTACTACTATCTTGCGGGGCTATAATGCCGCATGGAGAAATAGTAATTCCCTTTCTTCCTCCAGACTTAGTCCACCCTATCGCATCCTTCATGCGATCTTCTTCCGCTGTGTTTACCCACGCTCGGGTAACACTAGCGATCTCACGCCATTCATGGTGCGAGTTCTCCATATGGTAGTGACGCGCCAGCGCCTCTGTCCTCCTTCCCTTGTGATAGGCCACATCATAAAAGTTTACAGGAGCAACCAGAAGGGTGGTTTACCGATCTGGTCGGAATGACAGGCTCCTTCAGGAACGGACATTCACGTTCTCCAACCTCCCAAACGTCGCCCTGATGAAGCTTCCTTGCTATGCTCAGGATCTTCCTCAGCAACAACAGCGGCACCAGGAATGCCAGGAGCCATTTGATGAGCTTCCTCTGGAGCAGGCAGATCAGCCGCACAGAGTTTCCACTTCCTCAGCCCCTGAACCATACCATGTCCACGGGCGGAGTCAGTCCATCGAGGCTAGACTTGCGGCCTTGGAGAGGTCTACTTCCCGAGCACACACCCGGATCAGGGTCGAGATTGTGGCAGAGCATCGCTACACCAGGAGACAGGTGTCGCGACTACAGAAGATAGTGGATGCAACCCTCCGTTTCCTACAGGAGACTTTCGGATGCTGCAGCACGTCTGATGTGGCTCGTCGCTCTGGATTGCCACCACCGCCTTCAGCCAGTTCTCCTTAGTTAGGTTGAGGCTTAGTATGGGTCTGTATTATGTTGTTTTCTTATTTAAGTTTAAT
>JAUPMG010168474.1:0-10649 GCA_031762675.1 Pachysandra terminalis
CTGACCTTAATCCTAATTGATTAGGGAAATTTAACTAAAATTTCCCAAATGACTATTTTACCCTTAGGTTTTCTAATTTGATATCTTATGTGAAATTTCAGGTCGTTACAGTATGTGAGTATGATTAGATCTAGGATCTTTAGAAAAAAAACAAAGGAATGATGAGATGCCATGTTTAGGTGTATTGATGAGTTCTTATGAGTATTAATATGTGTTTACAATCCATGATTTATTTACTTGTTAGATCCATGAGAATGATCTAGTTTGTGTATATTGTTTGAGAACTATGTATAGGATTTAGAGACTTGTTTTTGGATTGCTAAGAACTTAAAAATCAATAGGAATGATTAGTAGTACAAAGCCTTAGTCAAAACCCAGATTTTGGCCTAAATTGTACGTTTGGTAGGTCACTCGGCATCTACTGATTTAGTTACCGAAATCAGTGAAAAGTGTGTGCTCTCAGGACATGCTACCGAGCTTCGGTAGCAATGCTACCGATACTCTTAGTAGGTCACTCGGCAGCTATAGAGTAGCTACCGAAATGAGGAAAAAGTTCTTGCTTTCGGGACATGCTACTGAACTTTAGCAGCTGTGCTACCGAATCCTTCGGTAGGATACTTGGCAACTACCAAGCAGCTACCGAAGTCCAAATGACTTCAAATATTTGTGAGGATGATCCCCATTGGGTTGTGCACATGCCTATGTGGATGGTTTGTGTGCAAAAGGTCTAAATTTGCACGAATCATAGAAAGTGTAGGTGAAGGTAAAAAACATGGAATTGCTGGACTGAATGAAGGATATATGAAGTGTTATTAACTCATAGACTTTGGATGTGGTCTTAGGACCTCAATATGAAATTAATAAGGATAGAATGGGTCATGTAGGATCAGTTTGGGTGATTAGTGTTTCTAGCTTCCGATGTTGACCTCGGTTGGACTTGGGTCGACTTCTGTGTAACTTAGATGTGAATTCAATGATGTTGAATTGTATATGAATGACTGTTTGAGGATACTTTGATTATCCAATATTGTGATTGTATTTGTGTTGTGAATGACTTGAATTGTTATGAATAGGTGAGCTTCCACCGGGGGTGAATGTCCCTAAAAGCAAGAACTTGGATAGGTATTTCAGATACCGTGGGTTAAACTCCCTAAAGGTAATGTGGTAAAAGTGTATTCCACCGTGGGTGAAAGTCCCTGAATGAAGGTTTGGCATTGGTGTATTCCACTGTGGGTGAAAGTCCCTAAAGGAAGGTCTGGCTATAGGTGTTCTTCCACTGTGGGTGCAAGTCCCTAGAGGAATAAGAATGGTGGCTTTCCTCCGTGGGTGCAAGTCCCTAAAAGAATGGTTACTGAGACTGGTGTATTCCACCGTGGGTGCAAGTCCCTAAAGGAATAAGAATGGTGGCTTTCCTCCGTGGG
Organism: Pachysandra terminalis; assembly: GCA_031762675.1. Classification (NCBI taxonomy): domain Eukaryota; kingdom Viridiplantae; phylum Streptophyta; class Magnoliopsida; order Buxales; family Buxaceae; genus Pachysandra; species Pachysandra terminalis. Next base: position 1,422 of record JAUPMG010168474.1, read on the forward strand.
TGCAATTCCCTAAAAGAATGGGTATTGATACATGTATCTTCCTCCGTGGGTGAAAGTTCCTAAAAGTATGGACAGGTGGCTTCCTCCGTGGGTGAAAGTCCCTAAAAGTATGGCATGTTACTAGTGTATTCCACCGCGGGTGCAAGTCCCTAGAGGAATAAGAAATGTAGCTTCCTCCATGGGTGCAAGTCTCTAAAAGGATGGGTCGTATGGTCGTGAGTTGGAATGAGCACATGACTGGGCTAGTCCTGGTGACACCCTGCATTGCACTGCATCTCATTTCACTCCATGCTTGCAGCATACCTTGCATTGCACCGCATTGTATTTGATTTGATAGTGATGCATGTACTTTGTGACTTCTTGATTGTGAATGATCGTGGATAGGTGAGCTTTCATCGTGGGTGAAGGTCCCTAATGGCATGAAGTTAGATAGGTGTTTCTACCATGGGTGCAAGTCCTTAAAGGAAAGGATTGTACAGGTGGCTTCCTTCATAGGTGAAAGTCCCTAAAAGAATGGTGATGTGTGTTGCTTGATATCATAGTGAGACTATGTGTTGTTATGTGTTTACTTATGTGTATAATGGTGTGTTTCTACCATGGGTGTAAGTCCCTAAAGGAATGGTATAATAGACTTCCTCCGTGGGTACAAGTCCCTAAAGGAATGGTTATGTGCTAGACATGTGATACTTGTTTATATGGTTATGTAGCCGTAGCATGGTGGGACCATGTGGTGCTTGTTAGACTATGTGGAGATCTTATTATTGTGTAACATGGTGAGACCATGTGGAATCTGTTTGGACATGATGGAATCGTGTGGGTTAATCTTAACATAGTGGGAGTATGGGGATTATGAAATAATGATGTTATGACACTAATTATTGTGGTTTCTATGTAAATTGTGATGTTGCATGATGATTGAAATGTTCATGCTAGTATGTGATATATAGTATGATGACATGATAATACACATATGGCTGTGATAGTATGTGCTTAGTGGAATGCATGAAATGAATTGTGTTGATTTACATGCGTAAAAGTAAGTATTGTAGACTCGTAGGATTTCTCTACTAGGCTTCGACTGATCCTTATCTCTACAGGTCCTCTTTTTTGATCTGGACTGGTTAGAGAGGTGACTTGGCGTTGAGACGCTATTTCTTTGAGATGCTTGCTATGAGACTTATAACTTTACTTTATTTTATTTCACTTACATTGGTTTGACCCCTTGGAGGGCGAATTTGTAATAGATCTCTTTTGGATTTTATTACTCTTTATTTATGGGTTCATTGCTCGACATGTTTTGTTAGGGAAATGGTTTTAATTTTAAAGACTTCCATTGATTGTTATTCTGTTGAGACTCTGATTTAACCCGGTAAGGGTTGATGTGATGGTGATTATCTGTATCCACGCTGTCGGTCCGAAGGTCGATTCTTTGGAATCCTCGAGATCCCCATGTCTCAGATTTGGGGCGCGACAAATGTGATTGTTTCTATGATGTGTGCTTAAATTTGTATTAAGTTAAGAACGTCATAACCAAGCATAACAGACCCAATTCTAGAAACTTCGCATGACTAATTTTGGGGATGAAATTTCCTTAAGGGGGAGGAGAGTAGTGACCCGGACCCGAAAATCTAATGATATTAATTACTGTGTAAATTAATTAACGAAGTTAATTAAATATAACTGGATTTGTATTCTAATTGATGGTGACAAGGTGTTAAGGTAAGTATAGAAATGGGGTCAAACCGTAATTAATGGACAGTGAGGTGTTGTAATGTTATTAAGTTATTTAGTTGGGCTTTGGAACTAGGTTAGTGGGCCAAGTCCAGATCAGATTATGTGGACCCAGAATTAATGGTGTCGATTATAAGACAATTAGATTAATGAGTGAGTTTAAAAACAAGAATATAAAATTTGGTTGGGGTCAAAGTGTAATAAGAGTGAAGTATATGGTAGCATTTGAAATTATCAAAGTTGAATTCAAACTGAAAACGTGTGTGGTATGGTGGGGTGTGTATTAGAAAGTGGGAGAGTGGAAGGGAAATTACCTAATCAGTTGAGTTATGCTTGTGGAAGGTTAGAAGGAGATTAGGAAGTGATTTCAGTGGGGGGAAGTCAGAAAAAGTAAGGGCAAATACTAGGTTGTGAATAGTGTTTTGGAGAGAGATGATTAGGGTTTTAAACATTTGGGAAGAAGAGAATAGGAGAAAGAGAAAGAAGGGAGGCTAAGACTATATCTGGAAAAGAGAGAAGAGTTTGCCAACCAGAAAATCTCAGGTAAGTAATCTTATGTCACGAACCAAATAAGAGATTCCCAATTTAAGTGACTTCTGATTTGTTCGTAATCTTGACCCCATATTTCTACGGGACTAGATAGCAATGGTCAAAACATAAGCGGAAGTTATAATAATTTTCTAGCAAGATATAAATAACTAATAATACAATATCTAAATCTGATAAATTCTAAAAGAGGAGAAGGACTAAAAGTCTAGACTAATGCTAACATTCTATCAGAGTGTTGTACCCAACCAAATTCTCTCTCGACGACCAAACTCTACGAATCAAGAGATCCTCCTAGATCACGATCTCCATAGCTACCAACACGAATAACAAACCTAAAAGTTGGTTGCTAAAAAGCATGAGCTACACGAGCCAGTAACTACATAAATTCAGGAATGTATAAGGAAAATCCTAGAGTTTAAACATTTACAATATTCCAAGTCCAGGCAAATAAATTAAACACAATAAATACAATGCACGAGGTAGATTAATTTGTAATGCATGTTGCACGCCTAAATTATAGGAATCACCAATGTGATCTAACAAACAATCTAATATGTTGTGCAAATGCAAGCTCTGTCAGAGTGTCAATATGGCATGTTTCCTCCTGATCCAGCTTCTATTCGGGGTGTTCCAGCAACCTGAAATCCTCCTCCCATCATAACGGTCCAAGGAATAGGGCTATTCTACGTGTACAACGTAGTTTTAATGGTTTTCCACTTAGGAGGCACAATCTCCCCACTTATTTTTGATCAGTGGTCCATACACCGAGACTTAGCCACCTGCGGTATCCCTCAGGAAAACATGACACTTGGCTAATCTACAAAGGCCTATCTCTCTATGATATCACATCCAAGCTTACACCAACGTGCGGATCCTTGGGTATACGACTCATAGGCGATATGGAAGTCTATTGAGGTAGCTAATTTCTCAACTCATCCTTGCCAGTCTCCTCACTAAACGTGGGGTTCACATCTCACTCATTCTTATTTAAATCACGAGACTCAACTATGTGCTCTCGGAAACAGGGTACTTCTCTTGACCATACTACGGTCTCGAGTCAATACTGTGCAAGTGAAGAGGTGCACACTAGCTAAACAGTCAAATAGTAGTGTACAGGGTATAATCACACAATCCATAGTATCAAACACAATCTCACATGAAATACAATACACAATTCAAGCAACACGAAGTGGAAACACTGAGAAGCAATTATGTAAGGTTAACTAGGTATTCAAGATTATTGTGTCAGATGTGGCATCAACTGTAAGTGTAGTGACCATTCCAGGTCTAACATCCATATCTCAATATCTCATCATCCCATGAAATCGGGTCCATAAGGAAGCACAGTATACAATGATCGTATCTGAACTCATATGATATCATACTTGAAAGAATTGGGAGAATCGTAGGTTACATGCTAAGTGAATTGTGATTACTAAGGGGCATATTCCACATGTTCCATGTTGTTCTACATAGCACATCACTTGTTCAAGTTTTATGATATCATTCCCTCTATCATCATTCATGTATGGATACCTATAATGAAATCCCAAAACATAAACTATACCAATGTATAACAATTAACAATCATCAAGACATTAATCTAACTACTAGGTTCGGTAGGGTCTTCGGCGCACCGAAATCCACCTTGGCGACCCCTTGGGCGCGCACCTTTCGGCGCACCGAAACTGTCTTAGCGACCTCTTTGGTGAACCTCTCTGTGATTCGGCGACAAAACCAGGGGCTAAGTCTCGGTGACCACTTCGGAGCACCGTTCGGTGCACCGAAGCCAACTCAGTGCACCCTTCGGTCCACCGAAACCTATTTGGTGGGGGTATTCATACTTGGCGGCCATGTCGGCGGGGTGTTCATGCTTAGTGACCTGTTCGTGAACCGAACAGTCCGCCTACAGCCCAGAATGTGTTCGGCGACCCGTTCGGTGTGCTGAGGAGGCCACCAAACGTCACGAACATGCTAAAGTTTGGGGGTTTCAGTCTCTAAACTAAGTTTCTTAGCACACAACCATCACTAGTCTAACATATATCAATTTCAAGCAAGAAAACACATTTAACAACCATTATCTAGGATTCAAACCATCTACTCAACATATAACTTAAAACTGACATGAAATATATGAAAATGTAAAGAAAAACTAAGAATAACCTAATTAAATTCATGAATTTAGTACTTACCTCAACCAAATCAAGCAAGAATCAACGGTTTCAATCACAAAGCAAGCCTTCTCCTCTTCTCCAAGACTCCAAACCAAGAAAACCAAAACAAGACAAAACCAAACAATGCCTTTCTCTCATTCTCTCTCATCTACCAACTCCATTACAAGTGGCACAATCCAAGCCATACAATGACAACCGCTGTCATCTCAACCATTGAAACTTAACCACTTCAATCCAAACCATTCATTAACAACCACTTAACTCTGAACCATACACCTCATCAATTCATTCAAATTACGATTATGCCATTAGCTCAAACACACAAAGGCTAAACTACTATACTAACACAAGGACTAAACAATCATCACAAGCACAATTGCTTGGTCGGATCAAATCTGATCGGCGATCAAAACAAAGGAATTGAACATCACAAGTTTTAAAACATAAACACGTATAAATCAAAAGATTAAAGCCGGTAAAACATTTTATTTCTTATTTAATTATTAAATTAGATTATCTGACATATTATGTTTCTAATAATTTAATGAATCTCTAGTGTCTAATGAAATTTAAAATTTTAAGTTTTCTAAACCAAATAGATTTGTGAAAATAAATTACCGATCTTCAAATTATTATTTTACCCTTCAGATTTCAAATTAAAAGTTTTAGGACTTTCAGGTTTTACATCTTATAGTATGATCCTCTTATGAATCTCAGAATTCAACCATGTTCTACATTTCATTGTTATGATATTTTGATCTATAAATTGGTGATGTGATCTTAGATAAAAGTTGTATTTCTTGTATTTGAATCCTATCTATATGGTATTGAATGGTTTGGAGTAGATCAGATTGGGGTTCATAAGATTAGTTTTCAACAACCTAGAAATGCCCAGATTGGGATGTGGTCCGTAAGCCTCGGTCCACCGGTGAACCTACAGACAGAGACTAGTTTCTAGTTAAAATTTGACCTTCGGTGGGGTAGCTCCACCGACGCATTGTGGGTGCAGTGTATTATTGGTCGGTAGGCACCGGTCCACCGGTGATCCTACCAACAGAGGCGTGTTTGATGACTTAAATACCACACCAACGGGTGCCAGTCCACCGGTGACCCTGCCGATGGGGCCTGTCCAAGGGTATAGGTGTTGGACCTTCTTTGGATTTCCTTGGTGGATGATGTGGGGCTTATGCCATCATTTCGAAATTGGTTTTCAGAGTCAAGTTTGACCAGAAGGCTCTAGCTAACCTGCGGGGAGTCAACTTGGTGCTCCATGATTCATTGCGACCATCATCTCACCTCGGAATTGATATTTTGGGATTGTTCCATTGACTTGTTAGCTGGTTTGTGATTAAGTATTTTGTTTGAGAACATGATAGGAAATTTATGATGTCGCACAATCGGATTATCAGTGTGTATGGGCACGTGGATAGTTTGCATTGGAAATCGATCTTCATTTGGAGTCCTAGTTAACATGCATACATGCTAGGCTGATATGGAATGTTAAGTGAACTGGGAGGTGGAAATCTACAAATTAACCTTGCGAGGTCTCCGGTTAAACTAGGGTAGGATGCTTGCGAGCTCCTATACAGGTTCTCTATCCCTTGAGTATTGTGCACTCATAAATTAGTACATGGTGGCCTCGTACCATGGTTTAGCGCCTGGAAAGAAAGAGGGGGCCTTCTTGTAGTCCCTGGGACCTTGATCTTGAAGTTGTATTTATTTAGAAGCTTCATGTGAGGTACACTTAACAAGACATATTTGCTTAGTCTTCATTCATTGCACTTCATCATAATTGTATTATTTTCATTAATGCATTTCATGATAGAACATTTGTTTGTCTCAGATCATATCATGTCATCCATGATTAAAACACTCATATTGTATCTTATCTATGATACTAGCCCATATTGACTTTCGATTTCCATATGGGGATGGATGACTATTGATTACTTAATTGGCCTTCTAGCTCACGTAACCACGTATGTTGCAGGTTGGATAGAGTGATAGCTATACACGACGTGTTGATGTCCTTTGATTGAACTTTTATTGTTCTTTTGCTTTTGCATTCTTGTGGGGGGACTTTACTTGTAACAAACTTAAGTTATGGATTTTGGATTTATATGGTTTAGTTATTCTTGGATTATGGTAGATCATGGCTCTCCTGAAGCCATGTATCTTTGATGTAGTTTGTTGGACTTTTAGTCTATTTATATAGTTGGCTTCTTCACTTTGATTGGCTATAAAGGTAATTGTTACTTTTATTCTTTTGGTTTGATAGAGATCCGCGTTCCATGAATGGAACCCGAAGGTCTCACCTCGAGATCCGTGCCGCTCGCATAGGGATACGTGTTACAAGTTTCTAGTCATGAAATTAGCCGTCATCGTCGTCCCCTCTTTCTTGGTCGTTGTTGCTATCAGTCGTCGTTGCTCTTTTTTGCGCTCTCTCCCTCAGTTTCTCCTTTCTTTTGGTCGCTCTCGCCGCTACTCTTATTCGTCGTCGCCGTCCTCTCTTTCTCGGTTGCTGCTGCTATCAGTCATCGTACCTCTCCTCTACGCTCTCTCCCTCTTTTTCCCCTCTTGATTTTTTTTCTCTCTCTAATAATCCATAAAAAAATAATAGGGTTAATATGTAAATAATGTAAAAGTTAGGGTTAATTTAAAACTTTGGTAATTTAGCTATCATGTTGACTTTTGACCGATTGTGATTGAAACTAGGTGCATCACACAAAATCATAACTCTCTTAAATTATGACATGTGGCTAGGATCTTGTCGGGATCTCTAATTATGTTATCAATGGCTAGGATATTGCAGTAACTTTCAATATAAGATTAATGGATGAGATTCAATATAAGAAATAGAAGCACTCTCTAATTAGAAAGGGTTCAAACTGAATAAGTAAATCACTAAGAATAGAAGACTAAGTCAAGAAAGTAATTAGTGAGTATTCTCTACAAACTAGAATAGTAATAAAGATAAGATTCTAGAATACAAATCAATGGCTGAGATCTTTTAGGAGCCTTCAATCTCCAATTGATAGATGAGATTTAAAACTAAGAAATAGTAAGTATTCAAACTAAACAAGGAACCTAAACAAGATTAGAAAGAAATCAATAACAGAAAGAAACCCACACGGGCTGGGAAATCCTTCTAATGGCTGAGATTTAATAATTCCCAATGAAAGGTTAGGATTGATTGTTCTTAGTTTCTAATTATAGAGCTCCTAAGTGCCTATATAAGCATGAGACCTTAGGAGATTGATTCATCACTTGGAGAAGAAGAAGAAGAAGAAGAAGAAGAAGAAGAGGCAGATAAGAAGGTGTAATTCTCTACGCCAAATATCAACCAAGGTAAGTATTCAAGTCAAACATTACTTTTGACTGAATTAGGAGTACAAGGTTACTTTCACTGTGTATGAAGTAGTTTAATGACTTTTTTACTAATTTTAATGGTAGGATATGGTAAGTGTGAATTTAATGATGTTTTATGATGTTTATTAATTGGGTTTTGTGCGCAATTCAAAGTTAGGGGTATTACTTAATAATTTTTTATGATTAATCCTATCTTTATATGCTATTTAGTTGTGTTCTTTTGTTCTGGAAGCTTGGAGTAGGGTTGTAGAAGCCCAACCCATCTACTCCAAGGTATCAAAGCCATGGACAACCCCAATCATGCATAAAAACGAAACTTGCACCATTTACGACTCGTCGGATCATATAAACCAAACCCTAAGTATGGTGGAAATGAGGGAAACTCTCAATCTCCCACCATAAACCATAAATTAAATAATTCAAAACATGGAAATGCCTTGGAGGGAGTGCAACCTCACTCCCCACCAAATTTAAGCAACTGAAGCCCAATCTGTGGCTTCAGCGCACTATTCGGCGCACCGAATAGGTCGCTGAAGTACAGAGAAACTTACTGTCTTGGGATAGTTCGCCGAAGGCAGCTTCGACGCACCGAATAGGTCGACGAAACCCCCTTTAGGCTCGTCGAAGGGCATATTGGAGAAATGAGAAATCATTTCACATCTATTGAGACAATTTGGACCACATCCCAAAGCCTCATTCAAATTGGCACACTTTGGCACATTTCGGCTAGCTGAAGGGTATGCCAAGACCCCGTTGAAGTTGAACACGTGTCCAAATGGGGTGATTCAAATGGGAGCACGTGTATCTCGCCAAGTTATACGTGTTTGACTATTTTCCCGGTCGATTCGACCATCGATGCAAAATACGACCCCCATTCGGAAGTTTAGACTTTAGAGGATATGGCCGAGCCATAGGTGATTTCGGGAAACGATGTGAGCCTGATTCCCAAACCCACGTATTAGGTCAACGCCATCATAATACAAGTGCGGGAATTCAAATTGAGGCTATCGGAGTTGTGTAGCCCTCCCATTGTGAATTCTTGTGTATTATGAACTTAAATAAAAATTTGTGGCCCCGGCCCTAGGTGTTTTCAGGAAACGGTTGTAAGCGTGATCCCCGAACCCACCTAACTAGTTTAATGCCATTTTAATACACGTGTATGAATTCAAATGGGAGCTAACGGGGTCATGTAACCCTCCCATTGTGTAAATTCATGTATAATATGACTTTTTAATATTGAGTAAATGGACCGAGTTGTGGGTTGATGAGAATCAACAAGCACCATTAAAGGATCCATTGCATGTTCCAGTTGGGCCTATTACTAGAGAAAGATCCAAGAAGATCAAAGAAGCACTTAATGGGCTGATTCAAGAGATTTGGACTGATTCTACAACATGGCACTCCA
>JAUPMG010168495.1:0-10649 GCA_031762675.1 Pachysandra terminalis
TCTTTGCCACTTGAGACGCTACCTTTCTGGAGAGGCTCCACTCGAGAACCTCTATGTGGTCCAAGTGCATATCCTTCATCAAACCTAATGGATATGAAGTTGAGAGCATGTATCTGCTCTACTAAATTAGCCCTTCCAATGTGGAGTGAAGAGCCATCTCATTCAACTGAATCCCAAGTTAAGTTTAAGGGTCATTGATTGAACATAAATAGATTTCTCATGAGATCAAAAAGTAAAATTTTCTTGTTAGTCCTATAAGCTTTTCTGAGATATACTATGTCATACTGTCCTATATAGTTTGATGAGACAAAGAATAAAAATACAAAATAAAACATGGTCTAAGAAGAGTATGTAAATCACATTGACCAACATACACAAGTTCAGCAAGCATGTATATTCTGATTGTTAATCAACAATAAAAATAAACCTAAATATGTGGACAAAGGGGCAAAGCAAAAACCCTCACAGTCTGTAAAATAGAATAATACCGCACACATAAAGACTGACAAGTCATACCTTTGATGCCAGCCTCCATCTCCTTTTCCATCATTTGTTCCTGATCAAATTGATTCAAAATTGGAAGAAGTACATGTAGAATATACTTAGAGTGCTGAAACTTTTCATCCTTACTTGTCTCCACATCTAAATTCTTCCGATCCTACAATTATGGACGCATTAGATGTCATTTGTAATGAAAGGAAGTCAAACAACACCATCACTAATGCACGAAATACCAGGCTCTCAAACTCAAAGTACCTTCACTGTACGCAAGCATGCTTTGCAATTGCAATTTCCACGGCAAACTGGGCATTTCTTTGCAATAGCCTCCTCTTCCATTTGAGGATACCTATATTAATGATGCAAAGGGAAATGTTGAGCAAAAGAAGTACAACAAAAGAACAATCAAAAAATACATAATCAAAATGCATCTACTATATGCTTTACTGTTCTATAGTGTTTTTAGTACTTTGGTACTTTCTGTAAGGGAATGTAAATTTCTGTACAGTTACGGCCTTTTAGCAAATTAAACAAAGATTTATCACTACGGATAAAAAAAAACATGAGAACAAAATCAACACAATGAAAAATTTAACAGATGATCAAATACCTAACTTGTTAGACAATACGATGGAAAAAGGAGAGAAGAGCTGAAATAAAACAGAACGGAAAACCAACAATATGAACATTTTTTTGTTAATCAGTAAAACCAACAATTGTTGATTATCAGTTACATATAGAACATATTGAGTGATTCATGCAGGTTGCCTGAATTCACTTTTCGATGTCTGCCACCTACCAAAGTAACCATTAGGATGATGCTATCTATCTGAGCAACAGCCCTTTCTGTACAAGTCAAATTTTCTTGAGTGTCCTGAAAAGATGGTAAATGCGTACCACTACCTACAACTGGTTAAATGTGGTTGAGTTTTGATCCAAAAAATCTTCCAGTCAATAGCCATAGGCTGTCACATGTGTGCCTTGTAAATTGTTTCTTATAGTAACACATATCTAACATTCAAACTGCGGATTAACTTATACATAGAGATGAACCAAATGTACTTGGTTATAGAAATGTCTATTCTTATCTATATAGCCTATACTAAAAAGGGAGAACAGCACTTTAGGTTCTCCCTTTTCTTCTTTCGACGTACTTGAAAAAAACAAAATAGTCAGCAAACGTCTACCCCTTTTCTTCTTACACTCCAACATGGCATGACAAGCGGAGATGCGTGGAAGCAAGTGGAGAAAGACACGTGTTAAAGGTGATTGTGAAGAAAAACTACCAAGAGAAAACCCCATGAACGAATCACGTGAGAACAGTAGAGGCAGCAATAACCAGATCTATCGGGTCATAACTGGATCCGATACCACACTTTTGGTTCTCCCGCTTTTTCGTTCTACTATCTTTTTCTCCTACCATCACTAAAAAAAAAAAACTGAGAACAACATAACCGGAGCGGAAGCACCACAATGCTATCCAGTCGAAAGCATGCTTTATCATATAGTACATGCATGGTTCTCCTATCAACCCTAATTAAAGTCTTTAACCCCAACGGCCATATGTGCCAAAATAAAGGGCTTCTACTTTTATTTCTTTATTTTTTTCTTGTATTGTAAACAACCAAGCTCTCTCTCTCTCTCTCTCTCTCTCTCTCTCTCTCTCTCTCTCTCTCTCTCTCTCTCTCTCTCTAAGAGTACTCCATCGTCTCTCTTACCACGCCTTCTGCTGCTCAAGTAACCGGTTTATTATTTGCTCTCTTTTTTCACCTCTTGTGATTAGTAGGTCGACATAATATAGCAATTGATTATGTTTGCTTTTTTCTTTAAATTCATTGATTTCTTTCTTGCAACTGGATTACAGCATTTTTTTTACTTATCATTTTCTAGGGATAAATCACCTGTTGTTATTTTGTAAGGTTTACAAAATTTATCAATCAACTTTAAGAGTTTCTCTTCTTTTACGTCTATCTTTTTCTTTTTCTTTTTCTTTATATTGATTACGCTTTCTTCTTTCTTTTTTATTTTCATGCAACTGGTTCTCGAAGGTTTGATAGCGTTGTTGTATTTTTTTTCTTCTTTTTATCGATGTGCAGCTTTGTTGTCTGTTAATTCTATGGATTACTAGTTTTATTGTCTGTTAATTCAATAGATTAGTTTTCTATCATTTAAGTGTTTTCCTCAACTTCCATGATAATCAATAGATATGCTGCAAGTGCAGGGCACCCCCTAGTATATAAAAAGCAGTAACATTCATTATTGAATGACCCATATAAATGTACCACAAAACAAAGCAGGACCATCAATTTGCACCAATTGCATTTTAAATATATGTGTGCCTGTACACAGTATCATGTAACTCATAATTTTTATGCCATCCACTTAGGACCTCAAAGTCAAAAAAGTGTTGATACCCACCTGATCACAAGGTTACTTTTTGTCAATGCATTTTCAGGCAACAAAACTTTACAACCTATGCCAGGTCATTAAAACCCATAGCTAAGCCTTAACTTTGTTTAACCTTTTATATTGTAACACATGCAAGTTCAGTAACAAGTAAACCACAAGACACTTACAGCCAATACCTTAAAATACAAAATAAAGGGGAAAAAGGAAGAAGAGAAAAGCATTGGCAGATTTTGGCCTACATACCATTTTAGCACATAAAGTAACACATGCATCAGAGAACATTTAGGTGTCGACATTACCTTATTTGACTTCAATTAATATTTTAGGTAAACTATACCAGAAATGTTACCTAATTCATACAGATCAGTGCATCAACCAGTTGCAGTCATCCCTTCGCATAGGCACATATCCAGATCTGAGAAACTAGAGAAGGAAAATTCACCTTGCAACGTAATTTTTTAAAAAATTACCTTTGACCCCTGAGTTTCCAAAATTACAGTCACCCCTGGTGGGCAAAGTTCTGCAAATTGCGTAGCTACATAGATACAATTACTATAATAACACACTCAAATTTGTAAAGAGTTTTCTAGACGAAAAAATGTAAAAGAAAGGGAATTTCATAGTGAGCAAAATGCTCCAACTTAAACGAAAGGCTAGGAATTGGTTTTGCCATTGTTTTCAACTCCTTCCCTCTGCTACAAATTACTTGGTGGTTCTCTGCTACAAAAAAAAAAAAAAAAAAAGAAAAAAAAAAAAAAACTCGTCACACCAGCTTGCAGCACGAAAAATATGGGGTTTTGTTTGAAACCAAAGATGTGTTTCTATTATTGGGTCAGCTTGAACTAAATTGAATCCATGACTCTTAACATGCCATCCCTTGGGGCATAACTTGCAAATCAATGACTGATGACTATGACTATATCTTTCCAGGTAAAATATGCTAGAATATTATTCATGTTTTCAGAGAAGTACACAAAGTCGGGCAATGTCCAAGGTTTTCAGAAAACAGAGTATCAATATGCTGTTTTTTGGAATTTAGCATTTGCTTAAAGCTCGTTCTAAAAACCCATTTCAAGAATGGGCATCAATAGTAATTTGTTATCACAGTCTGGTATATCTTCAAACAGTTGGGCAGCTAGCATTTCTGCTATAGAGAATATCCAAGTAAGAGAAACATTCTACTACCCTTTTCCCTTTACTTGCAACCCGTTTTGACTTTCCCTGTTATCCTTCAATTTTTAATCTTTCTTTTCTCCATTAGAAAGGGTTCTGAGAACGGCTCCACTACAACAAATATTGTTTCCCTCCGATAGAAGTCCCCTGCTGCCAACTCCAAGCTTCTTTGAAGTTATTAATGTTGACGCAGCTCCTCGGAATATAGTCAAGTTGCAGGTTTGTATATAAGAAAGTCCCATATCTATAAGTTTGCACGTCATCAAAATACCCCAGATTTTGGGTAGAAAGTTGAACTTAAAAGTAAGCTTCTAAGGGCGTGTTTGGCATTGCTTCTTCGAGTCCTAGAAATAATTCTTGGGCCCAAAAGCTCTTCAAATAAATAAATAAGCGTTTGGCAAACCCAAGTGAAAAGCGAATCGCTTCATCCAAACGTTGAGTCTTTTGAAGCTACTATTCCCTTCTTTTGAAATCCCGTTTGCGGGAATCAGTTTGAGGTTTTAATAAAATATATCTTATGGTCTTATATGCCACTTTAAAACACCTATTTTACCCGTGTTATCTTCACGAACAAAACTCCTACTGAATATAGATTTCCTTCTCTACACAAACTTCTCACAAATCTAACTTAATATAATCATCATCTTTTGAAGACAATCTTCAAAAACAAAGAATAGCAAAACGAAGAGATTCGAAGGAAGGCAAACTCAAAGGTTCTTCAAGAAACAAATCTACGATTTATCGTATGTTGTCGTAGGATCACCTCATCAAAGTAGTAGTCTCCAATACGAAAACAGGGACGGGCAGGAGGGGAAAATCGGGGTTGAGGAGAAGAAGGGAGAAGAGTTTTTTCGGGTTTACTTTGCAGTTCTGCAACTCCCACCATCTTTTTCCTTTCCAATATAGATTGTTTCTAACAATTTTATCTAACCACTTGACTTGGATGTGCTTTTTCAATAGGTGTTTACCAAACATCTTTTATTCCTCTGAAGCAGTTCTTATGAAGCACTTCATAAGAAACAATTTTAAAGGAATCACTTCTCCTTCCAAGAAGCAATGCCAAACACGCCCTAAATTCGGTCCAGGTCAATTACATTAAATAGCATCTTGGTGTATTTCCATAACCATATAGATGCTCAGTTTTCAACAAAAGGAGAGTTAACGATTTCAATCAAGGTCAGGACATTTGTTAATTATTTCCTTGATTTGGCAGTCTTTGCATACCCTCCACAGTCTACTCAGCATCGCCTAGAATTCTAAGCCTTTTGATAGGCCTTGCCTTGCCCTTCTCAATCATAATAGTGGATCCAAGCCACTTCAGTTTCTTTGAGTTTGGCCAGCAAGCATAACCATTTTTTTCTCAATTGGAAAGGATTCTGAGAATGGCTCCATTACAACTAATATCGTTTCCCTAACCTAAGATAGAAGGCCCCTACTCCCTAGTCCAAGCTTCTATAAAGTTATTAATGTCGATGCAGCTCCTCAGAATAAAGTCAATTTGCGGGTTTGGATATAAGAAAGTCCCATATCTATAAGTTTGCACTTCACCAATAATCACTTCATCAAAATACCTCAAATTATGGGTGGAAAGTTGTGAACTTAAAAGCAAGCTTCTAAATTTGGTCCAAGTCAATTACGTTAAATAGCATCTTGGATGTATTTCCATGACCAGATATAGATGCTCTGTTTTTAATGAATTATCTAAATGCACAAACAGAGCATCTATTTGGTCCAAGTCAATTACGTTAAATAGCATCTTGGACGTATTTCCATGACCATATATAGATGCTCTGTTTTTAATGAATTATCTAATTGCACAAACAGAGCATTTATTTGCTTTAGATGAGGGATGAAAACTCCTTACAAAATCCTCATATCTACAAGCTACCCAAGAGAATCTACCACTGAAAGGATTTTCTAACAGGTATTCATTTCGTGTTTTCCCCAAAAAAACAAAGATTGGCCATTAACAAGTATAAGTGTTCAACTGGATCAACGCGGTGATTCAGACCTATTGGGTCTCCTTGGCTGAAGTCAATCCCATCCCATTGACTACGTGATTTTGGATGATAAGAAAACTAACAAACGGGGTGATTTTTCTCTTTATTTTGGTTAGAAGGTTCATTACTCCTAAAGAGTATTGTTGTTCATTTAGGCTGTGCATTTGGTATGGCATTTTAGAAGTACTTTAAAGCAATTTTTAAAAAGCAAAAAAGCAATTTTTTTTGTTTTAATTAAGATGCAACAATTCGTTGCTTTCAAAAACTTGCATTTTTGCTTCCACAAAAATAGAAGGGAAAATTAGGAAAAGGAAGCTTTTAAAAAATAATTAAACCACCAATACACCACCACCACCACCCCCCCCCCCCCCCCACCACCACCACCGCACTATAACCACAACCACCACCCCACCACACCACCACCTCCAGAGATTAGAAAGTGTGAAGCCTCTAGGTGTGATTCGTAGGCCATCATTCTCTTATTTATATGGTATTGGTAAGATTCTGATCTGTTCAAGGTCCTGGCGGTGAGATTCTACCAGATTATCCTCTTCTTCCCCTTTATTCTTTTTTTATTTTATTTTAAGAGCTTCCTGCTATCTTGTGCACCACCTTATTGACAGAGTGAGAACTTATGGTAAAACTGTAATGTTCACGCAAAGTTTGGAAATGCACTGAAATCTAAGATGATACAAAATGATCAATAAGCATCAATATACAATTAGAACTCCTTGTATAACTACAAGCAACAATTTGAAATAGAAAATATGAGAAACTAATAACAAGTGGCATGCACTGCCACACATCTAAACTTAAAACACCAAACTAAATTATAATTACCAATTCACCCAAAACATTGCTTTGCCGAGCCATCAAATTATGTGCAGAGCCAAAAAAGACAATTAGCATCTTCCTTTGTGTTGTGTTATTACTACCAGAATTTGGCAGCATATCCCAGAATATTTGCAGTGCTCGAATCATGCCAAAAGTTTCAATCTAATCAGAAGATGGAAACCCCGTAATGTAGTAAAGGTACAGTTTAGAGGTTAGTCGATCGGAAAGATGTTTAGCCATTAGTTGGTTGGATCTTGAATAAGGAAAAAAAATATTTTTCAAGGCACGTAAATCAACAAAGGAAAATATAATTAAAAAGATTTCAAAGGTCTTCTCCCATGGTAATTTTGTCCAGTTGGAATGGCTTAATGTGGCATATTCCATGTTTGGAGTATAGCCAGGAAGCGTACTTTACACTTCTGCTCTCAGTACCCATTTTGGTATTATATAGCCCATGTATATTGAGGCTTGCCCTTCTTCGTACAATCAATATTTTATATTTGTGTGTACGCATCCAAATAAAAGAGGACACTACTTGAGAAAAATCCTAGGATTTTAATTATTTGATTTAAGATTTAATATACAGATGTAAGACTTCAAAAACTATGGTCTACATAGACCAAAAACTAAATTCAATTTGACCACAAATCTATCTACAAGTCCAAAGAATGATAAAGACATAATTACCTTCAAAAATGATTTCCCAAAACAACCACTACTTTTAGCGAGTGATACTCGGCCACTGGTCACAAGTAGATTAACCCCTTACTTATCTCTACTGATGCCTGATGCCTGATGCCTGATGCCTGATGCATACAGTGCCATCAGTACACAGGGTTCTTAAAAAGAATCTATCAAATTCTTGCACAAAGGCATCACAAATCCTTTTAGCCTCTTTCCCCAAATAATAATCACAATTTCAAGTCCATTCCAGCTGATTTCAACAAAAAAACTTGGCAAGTAAATATATATATATACATATATATATATATTCTCATTCTAATGCTTGTCCCAAAAACAATTGGCATGATAAACTATCAGTTTCCTTGCTTTCAAAATTTATGAGCACGGTACAAAATCTTGAACAACAAAGAACATCTAAAGCATTCCTTATATTCCTCAAAAATAAGCCCCTTATCTATCACAAAACAAGATCATCAAAGAAAATGAAACACGAGAGAACAGTCTTTCACTTAGAGAAATTAAGCTATAAAAAATTGGTGTCCCAATCATCATCCGATTATAGAAATAAGGAATACTCGATTAGTTGCTGAAGGCCACAGAAATCAGAAGGAAAATGTAAAAGGTTCATGGTTTTCAAGTCTTTCAGCTTTAAAAAATTTCTCAAAATATGGAGCTTCCAAATCACATGTAAATATCTCGTTTATGAATCAATAAAATCATACTATATACCAAGACATCTCTGTATAATAAGCAATTCTATGCTGATAATCAAGAAGCTTTATTATTACGAAATCATTCTAACATATACCAGATATTTAAACTCGTTGTAGACTCCCCACCTCACCTTTGTTCATGCTCTCTTAAGAAGTTCTCACCATACAATCAATTAACACAGAAAGCAGTACTTACTAATAAGAATGACAAGCAGCCTGATGTGAAGCCCTTATAGATGCAAGTAAATACATAATATGCAAGGAGAGAGAGAGAGAGAGAGAGAGAGAGAGAGAGGGAGGGAGGGAGGGAGGGAGGGAGGGAGGGAGTATTTTCTCAAGCAGCCATAAATTGTTGAATACTTGTATTGCAGCATAAGCAAAATAATAATGCCTATGAAATATTACTAATAGATCACTGCCTGCAATTGTATTTGTACCAGAAATGACATACCAATTTGCATCCATTAAACACAGCACATATAATTTAGCAACTCATGTCATGAAGCATTCAAGTAGCAACATCCCTTAAAATAAATTAATAAATCATTGGAATGAAAATATATGCAACCAAAAACCAAATTTTGAAATAATAAAAACTATACATGAGATACTTAAATGCAATTAAAAGAAAGAAATTTTACCATCTCTGGATACAAGGAACGCAATATCTTTTGCTGGGACAATTCTGGCACCTAACGACCCTTCCTTTATCATTCCTTTGGCACTGATGACACATAAGTGAATCCTCTTCCTTTCCCTATCAAACCAACAATTATTGGGGAAAAAACCCTCAAAAACCAAAAATAATAATAATAATAATAATAATAATAATAATAAACAAATAAATAACCCCAGAAATTCACAAGAACAGATAATTACATTCCCTTTCCTCCTCTTATTACTTCCCAAATCGAACTTTTTTGACTCAGTAGAAGCCCTAAGAGAATAATTACTCAACCTCGTCCTACCAACAGAATCAGAACCCTTCTCCTTCTCCTCCACCTTGTCCGAATCCCCCAAATCTTCAGTTTTCTTCTCGTGCAATGAACACTTACTCTCCATCTCACTGTCATTGACAGATCCCTTCTTTCTCCCTCGATTGCTCAAACCCCCTCTTTTCAAACCTCTTGAAACCCTAGCTGAAGAAGATTTCTTCTCATTCTCCTCCACTCCATCCAAATCCTCCAATAGTTCATCTCGAAACCCTAATTCAGTATTCACCTTCACTTCTTTCCTCAAATCAACCAGGTTTTCGGAATCCTCCTTATCCCTCTTCCGCCGCTGCCGCCGCCTCTTCTTCTCCTTTGGAATCTCTTCACCTTCCGATTCTTCGTCAGAACCGCCGCTTCCTCGACTTCTCTTCCCCGGAAACCCCTGATTTCGTGGCTCGTTGGCATTCTTTCGCCGAAGATTCCGTCCCTGATGACTGGCTCCCGCATTACACTTCGCTCGTGACTGAAAGTAATGAACTTGGCAGAGCTTCTTCTTATGGATTCTCCAGTTCTTGCACCGCCAAAGCTTCCCGTCGTTTCGACTGCAACGTAGCTCGTCAGGAGGAAGGAGCGAAACATCTCCGTTGTCTTCTTCCATGCCGGAAACCGGGTACTGCTTGTCGGGAAACCGGTTTTCTGGTTTTCTGCGACTCCTGTTTTGAAAAACCACTTGTCCCGCCAAACGAAAAGAGACTAGCATAAGTGAAGTGCGGTGGAGCGAAGGACCATTAAATAGAGGAGAAGCGAAGTGCTATGTTCTAACGTACGCCGGAAAGCGCAGCACAAGAGAGCGACTTGAAACAATTTGGACTCGAGTTAGATCGACCAATCTCGCGCCCCCCTATTACCCCTATTACTTACGTATCGACGTTACAGGTACTTAAAGTGGTTTAGCCAAGTGGCAAAATACCTAGTATCTTTGGCGTCACCCTTGAGATGATGCTGTCAAGAAAGAATTATTTTCCAAAGAAAGAAGGGTTTCAGGGATCGAACCGATCCGTACCGGGATCGGCCAGGATCGGTCCGATCCCAAGCAAGGATTTTATCCTGGGGATTGTGGATTGGACCGTTCCAAGCCGATCCTGATACGAATCGGCAATTCAGTCTAGGATCAGTCAATCCGAGTCCGATCCAAAAGTTGGATCGTCCTTTAAAAAAAAATGGGTCAGCCGAACCGGTCACCGAAATGGTGATACCGGTCACCAGACCAATGATATTGGTCAGGCTTAGCCGATATTGGATCGTTAATAAAAAAAAACTTTTGATTGGTCAGATCTAGTCACAAGACTAGTCTGGATCAGTATCGGTTGGACCGGTCCAATCCAAAGCCACTTGATACAATAGTT